>APFE030606468.1:25017-119978 GCA_000404065.3 Pinus taeda
AGATCTAAAAGAGAATGTTTTTATGTCCCAGCTTGAAGGATTTGCTGTGAAAGGACATGAACATAAAGTATGCAAACTTGTGAAGTCCTTGTATGGCCTCAAACAAGCACGACGAGCCTGGTATGAAAAGCTAACTGAGCATCTTCTGAAACTCAACTTCAATCATTTTGATCTTGATGATGCAACTTTATTTGTCAAGAAAGTTGGAAAAACAGTTGTATATCTTGTGGTATATGTAGATGATCTTTTAATGACAGGGAACAATGAAAGTTATATTGCATCCATAAAGAAAGAATTAGGAAAAAGTTTTGAAATGACTGATTTGGGCTATGTTCATTACTATCTTGGCATTGAAGTAACCCAACATCCAAAATCCATATTTCTTTCTCAAAAGAAATACATTGGAGATTTGTTAAACAGATTTGGCATGACAGAATGCAATCCTCTTACTACTCCAATGGAACAAAACTTAAAGCTCACATATTGAAGGAAAAGAATTTGAGGATGCAACAAAATACAGACAACTTATAGGAAGTCACTACCTAACTACTACCAGACCAAACATTTCATTTGTTGTTGGATCCTCTCCAGGTTTATGCAAAAGCCTTGTGAGGGACATTGGTCTGCTGCAAAAAGAGTTCTAAGGTACTTGAAGGGAACTCAAGACCTTGGAATCAAGTATACACAGGTGGATGACTTGAGCTTGATTGGATACTCTGATTCAGACTTCAATGGAGACAAAGAAACTGGGGTATCTACTTTAGGATATGCTATGAGTCTTGGATCAGGAACTGTCTCCTAGAGATCACGCAAACAATCAGTTCCAGCAGATTCCACAACAGAAGCAGAATACGTGGCAGCAGCTAAAGCAACGAAAGAAATTGTGTGGCTCAGGAAAATTCTTGAAGATTTACAAGTAAAACAAGTACAATCAACTCCACTCATGATTGAAAACACCTCTGTAATAAAGTTTGCCAAGAACCCAAAGTTCCATGATCGAACAAAGCATATCAATACTAAATATCATTTGATTCGACATCATGTTGAGGCCAAAATAATCCACCTTCGTCATTGTTCCACAAATGAGAAAATTGCATACATCTTCACCAAAGCACTTGGAAAAGAAAAGCTTGAACGATTCAGAATGATGCTTGGACTCACCAACATCCCTTCAGATTAAGGGGGGGAATGTTGACACCTAATCTTCATGATTGGGGGAATTTGTGTAAATAAATAAATTAGGAATGTGAACAGTAACTCTGTGAAAGGATTTGGCACAAGCCTAGTAAACAATAGAGAAACTTATAGCGCAGATTGTCCCTCAAGAAAGATATGAGAAATTACAACAGTAGCTGAGGAATGTTAACATATCCGAAAGACAAGCCTTTTAAGGATGGCGAAAGGCTAAAGAAAGAGTCAAAAAGGTAACTCATAGAAAAGACATAGTCATCAAACAAATGGATACCTTATGCTCTTTATATACTAACGTTCTAGCATGCAGGGCACTTGCTAGGAACTATGCTTTGTTTTTAATGGAAAGATATTTACAATTGAAAATTAAAGATGTCAAAGCGAGAGTACCTATAGAGATAAAAACCTTTGATGACTTCATAAATTGTTACAAGCATTACGGGGCAAAAGTTCAGTGATTGTTATGTGAATTCTATTTGCACAATCTTGTATTAGATGGAGAAATAGATCAAAACCCTATCCCTTTTGTGGGTGATGTCCAACAGCAGGCATTGATTTATTTTGGTATTAATCAAATAAAGTGGCTTAAAGCCTACAATGTCTTTCAAAGATAGGAGAATGGATTAGATTTATGGGTGAGAGATGAACCTAGAGACCCATAGCAATTATGGAATAAACATAGGAGCCCAATGAGAACTCAGGGAATGATCGAGGCATTGGGACCTATCCACACAACAGTCATCTGACAAGGGGTAGAATACTTCGTTACTATCAAATACCTCGCCATAGTAGCAGCCAAATTTCGATACCAGACTTCTAATCCGAACATCAAAAACCAAGAATCATTCAATTATGAGAACTTTAAGCTAGCTGATGACCACTTGGGTATCTATGGTGACCTCATTTTGAGAGAAGGCCCGTCTTGCTTAGGCTGTAGGTTTAGAAGTCCAATTATTTGGCACCCTACACCAGGATATCAAGCCTTATATGAAATGCCTAAAGGTCAGACAGGACATTTTTTTGAATTCCTAGCTAGCCATCATGGTTGTAGATTACCTCATGAGATCCCTTCTCCAGCCTATTCCCTAACTACCTTGCATGTCAATTACAATTTTTTCATGAGGGCATGAAAAAGGGTAAGAAGGGGGGTGTGCTGAGCACTAGAGAAGGTATGTAATTACCACTTATGTTGTCATATTTTCCTTAAATTAATATCTTCTTTACATTATGAAATAAGTATATGGTGAAATATTATGATAAAGTTTAGAAGATTTGTGTGCAACGTAAAATGACTAATAATTACCCTTTTTCTATGCAGAAAAATAACAAAACTGAAGATCGCCATTCCAAAGGAAAAGACAAGATGAAATTAACTACTGTCCCTTCCATAGGGAACCACATCCAAACAAGGCAATCCAAATCAAAGCATGTAAGCCAGGAAAAGGAAGAGGAGACACCAAATCGGCGCAAGATAACAAGAAGATAACTGAGAGCTAACAATATGGCGAATCCCTTAGGATCCTTTGATCCTGAGGGATTTCTACCTTAACGTTTCTCTGTATCATTGGTATCTCTGCTCAGCTGCCATAAGAAGGGACAACATTTCTAGCACAAGGGACAGACTATTGTTATTTTTATGAAATTCACTATTGTAACTGAAACTTTGATCATCGACTCTCTTTAAAAGAGTGATTGTTGTAACTTTGATTTGATGCTTAATATATAAACTCTGGTTGTTGTTCCATCTTTGATTTTGGATTAATCTTAAGCAATGTGTCCCTAGAGGCTAAGGGCCCGGCCCTGGTGGATCACTTGCTCATGTACCATTATTTTTCAATTCATGTGTGGTTTGATTTCTCTTATTCGCTTTGTTCTGTAATCTATTGTTCTTTATTATTTCATGTATTAGCTCTGGTATATTTCCTTCCTATTTGAATAGTAATGTTATTCTCTGCAACTGGAATGTTATGTTGTTCATTCTGAATTTGTATTGCATTGTCGTTCCTTTACAAATTTATACTATTGTATAACATTACTATTCCTTCCAGATTGCCATTGTTGTTCGTTTACAGAGTAACAATGTTGTGTATTTATAAATCGGTATTATTGTCTACTTATCTACGATTTACTTCCAAACATGATTGTTGTTCATTTTGGATTGCGATTCCACCATGATCACAATTGTTGTTTCTTCATAACTGTGATTAATAACTGTTGTACCAAAACTCAGATTACTATTTCTTTCAATATAGAAGTGTTGTGTGTAATATTTGATTTGGTTTGTTGTGCATTTACATTTGATTTAGGTTGTTGTTCAATATTTCAATACTTCACTTTAGTTCGTTTTTCCATTTCCATTTACTATTTAAATCATTTCTAAGATAGAGAATGTTGCTTAATTCCTGTAGATTACACTTAACACCTCACTCATTTTTGTAGATTAATGATTTGTTGTTGAATCTTGTTAAATAGATTAGTTGCTATTCCTTTTTTTGTTATTTGAATTATCATTTCTTTGGTGTGAACAGAACGATCTAAAACTGTAGTGAACATTGACTATTATGTCCAGTTCCTAAGTTGATGATCTTTTCTTTGATTGCTTTTCAATTACATCAGTTTACAAAGGGAACAATTATTATTACTGAACCCTTGACTCATGAAGTGTTGTAGTTTCTTCATTGAATGATTTAGTTAGAAGCATTTCCAGTTCTTGCCATTACATTTAGAAGTTTTTTTTTAGCATTTAGTTACTTTTGCAGAAGCACTATACTACTAGCATTACTCTAACAAATGACCGCCTCAAACTGAGTACGCTCTTTAAGATAAAAAATCGTACCTGGATTGATAATTAATGTAGGGTGAATAGAGATGAAAAAGACCCCTTTTACTGCTCAACACAAGGCAAGGTTATGAACTCCTTACCAATTCTAACTTTTTTAGAAGCAAGTTATATCCCTTTGGAACCATATGGAGAATCATCTATCAGCTTGTTTGAAACTCATTAACACACATATATCCGAGGCTACTTTCTCTAGGAAATCAAGGAAAATCAAAAGTAAAGGTATGAGATATTAACGTACCAAGTCTTAAGGTGAAATTTGGACCTATAATCCTGTGAAATTACTGAGGCATGTAATAGTGCATTTAAAAGACATGAAAAGTAGTACAAAGTAAATCTGAAGCATGGAAACAGTGCTCTGTCTCCCTATGAAAAGGACTATGCCTGAGCAAGGAAAACATATCTATGACATATCTCTTAAAAGGGCTAAGCTCCTCTGTAGTATACATCTATGCTACAAGATTGAGATAGTGGAGTATACAGTCTATGGAAGGGACCAAAAGTGTGTATTATCTCTATAATTAAAGGCTGAAACTTTTTGTATAAACCTTATGTAAGGACCATGACAAGAAATCTAAAGGTATATAAAGCTAATTTATGTGACACAAATATGGGAAGAAACCATACTACTTAGAGTTCCTATACATAAAAAAAGGCCTAAGTACATCAACTAAGCTAACTTACCTTATACATTTAATTTTGATGGATATAATTAAAAAGGGCACTAAAGATTATGGTGAGACTAAACCTCCTCTATGACAATGTTTGTTCAAACTTTGTGAGCCAAGAAAAAGGACATTACTAGCAGCCCAAAGATATCTTTGTGGTTCAATAGCTAAAATTGTGAGGTATCTCTATTATAGGAATATGATACATATTAACTAAAGAAAAATCAAAGATCATATCCATGCAAGGATGGACAAGTAAGATTGTAGAATTACGTAAAAATTTATTTTAAATCAATGACCTTTGATATTAATTTTCTAAGTCATGATCAAGCTAACGATCTTATGCTCCTTTGAAAAATAGTGACCTATTATAAAGAAGTTTGTAAAAATATATTAGAGATTATTTATATAGCATTTGAAGTCTTTCCTTACAAATGAAGACTAGGTTTTTGTAATCAAGGAATGATATATCCTCCATGAATATAACGCTTGTCAACAACATTTCTAGGGCTTGCAACTAACTCAATAGTATACTTGTAGAATTCATTAACAAAATTCAAAAGAATGGTTGGTCTTGAATATCTGAATTGATAAAAAAATTCAAAAGAATGGTTGGTCTTGAATATCTTGGATATTGAAGCATCTAGGGTTTGTAAACCCTAGCAAATGTTTCAATTATAAATCTCTTGGACTAATCATTTTAGTTGTAAGAATAAGATATAGCTCTTGAAGATGATAGAAATGACATCATGCTGATATGAGGAAAAGGTTGATGAAAAGGTCCAACTTTAAGAGGGAGTTGACCTTCCTAAAAAAGATAAGTACTCTACATCTCTTTTCATTGATTACGAATATTATTTTATCTATGCACTTTTCTTGTGTTATTTCTTATTCTTGTAATAAGTCTTGCAAGACAAAACAAGAACTATGATAGCTTCAATAGCAAATGGAAGAATTGGAATAACATAACAAATCACAAAGACTTCTATAAATATTAATAGACATAATTGAAGAAGGAGAAAGTAGTTTAATGTATGCATCAAATAAGTTGATTATATGGTAGCATGAAAATAATACTTAATAAAAGGGAAAAAATTCACTTACCTCATTTGGAAACAAGGAATTGTAAGATCTTGGATGGATACAATACTATTTATAGTTTGGCAAAGAAGCTTGTGATCAAAAGGATAGATGACATGTTTATGACAATACCCTTTACCAAGAAGTTAAAGTGTATTGATATTTTTGATATATTATTGTATTGATAGCTGATTGGTTCCCTGATATATTCAATCCAAGAACGCATCGATTGGGTCAAGAGTAATGATATTCATAGAGACTATTGATGGTTAGGAACTAGTATGATTTCTTGGAAGATCATGAAGTGGAATTATGTTTCAATGTGAAAGAAGAAGATGTAAAGGCTTGTAAAATCAACTATGAAGAGGTTTGGCTCCATAAGGTGTTTGATAGACTACTTGATGACATGTTAGATTCAATTACGATATTGATCAAACCTACATGAATATTTTTAGAGAACTAGGAAGGTCAAAGTGCTTTATGATTTGAGAGTGTGATGTAGAAAGGAGCTGAGAAGCTACAACAAATCTCCATGGAAGAAAAAGTAATTGATGTGTTGATGATGTTCCTTTCTAAGGGAAAGGATGTATATTTTTTACGCAAGCTTAGGCTTCTGGATATCTCCTCCATGGTTCAGAGGGAGTGAGGATATCCTTCCTAGATGAAAGGGAGTGAGGATGGACACTGTGTTCTCCATGTGTCATGTATTATAGCTAGAAATAACATCCGTAAGCCTAGTGCATGAAAATTGGTAGGGAGAATGGTGGATTGGATACAAACCAGGGGATGTACATTCTTGAGTCATGTATTCTAGTTGATTAGGATTAACATCCTATGTTAGATAAATGGACTTGGTAAATAATGATCTAGAGGACATACATGTCCTTGGGATTAGGAAATGGTCCTATGAGGTCATACCTTAGAAACACTTGGGTGGGGTACGTGCCTTGAGAGGTGGTAGTGTCAAAATTTATGCCTCCCAAAATTGTGCTTTGATCTAGTGGAGAGATAGAGCATACTTGTCAAGGCCTTGGTGGTTCAAAAATGATGGTTATGATGATGTAATCATCATTGGTGATTATCAATCTCGATCCTTTCTTATATGAATATTTTGACTTGAGAATATCTTGTTGAGTCATTTTGAATACCTCCATAGTTAAAAAGTGTTGAAATGGTAACTAGTGTCGGTCTTCATAATGTAATATAATTTTATCATTGACATATTTATCATATTCATTATTATTATTATATATTTTGTTTGGCCAAAGCATGTTCTTCATTTTCAAAGAGTCAACTAGAATCAAATAATTTATTATTAGTCAAAAGAAATTGTATTTGAGTCACGTCCTATTTGGGCATTTGAAAGAAAATAATTTGAAATTTTATTTTTGACTCAAAGAGTCATAATTCCATCAAATATGCATGTCACCTCTCCTTGGAACTGTTAGAGTTGGTCTTTATATCCCTCCATCAGAAATAAAACTCTTTTTGCATTTCATTTTTAGGTGTCCCGCTCGATTCACTCAATTGCATTCTGCTAGGGACATGCCGTTATCTTACGGAAGGGCCTTGTTACTCATTCCCCTCATGCCTTATCCTGCTGGTTTAGGTCTGTTTGTCGAATCAATTTTAAGGTCAGTTACAGTCCACTAGGTCAGCAAAGAGTTATTTTGGTTCCAAAAATGCCAGCAGGATAGAGGGAGGTTCAAAATATGTTTTCATTTTGAAAATTTTATTGTCATACTGATTGATCATGACTTTTCTTCAAAACCCTGTTTTGAAGAAAAAGTCGTCTTTTCGTCTTTTGAAGTAATTATCATGTATATTTGCAAGCTTTTCAAATGCAGCCTCTGGTCATATTTTGCCAAAATCTGATGCCACCACCACCCTTGCAAAAGTTGACAAGATTCATCGTCAGCTCAAAAATCAGTGGGAAAACCCTTTTAAAGCACAAAATTGAAAGCATCGAAGCATGACAAGAATGGTCCTTATAGTCCATCAATCCCTAAAAGGCAAATGAGGGGTAGCAAAGAAACAAACACCGACTTTATTGTGTCTTATGAAGTCTGCAAATCAGAAATCTGCACCAACTCATGCAATAAACATAGTAGCCTTATTAAAGGAGAGTTCAAGCGCTACCTCTTTGGCGCTGGAGGTGAAGATAATCAGAAATTACGACACTTAAGGAGTATGGGTAAGCTCACAGACTTTTTAGAATTTCCCGAAGCAGGGAAAAACCAATGTAGTAGCAAGAGAGGACAATGATGCAAACAATTCAGCTAGCCAAAAATATGATAAGCAATGTCTAGCAGATTCACCACCTAATACTTGTGTCAGTGCAAAAAGGATGAAATTGATTTTTCGATGGCTGACTTGTCAGACTCAGATAGAATGGTAGCAGCGATTGCTGATACCAAGGCAACCACTCATACTCCCTCCTCAGTTGTTAAATGCAATTCTAATCTGTACAGCGCTAATTTTTCTGACTCCTCAGTTTCAAGTTTGGCATTTACACCAATTACAGAACAAAATAGATTGCCTTCTTCCAAAAATCTTTCCTGGAGATGACAACCATGATGGTTTAACTCCAAATTTGCTTGTCCAGCCTTCTATATTTGCCGACAACACATCGTTGTTACCCTCTGAGCCTCAGACTAAATCATCATCTAAGAGTGATATAACTGTTTTGGAAAAATATAGAGTCAAGGATCACTATAGAAGAATGGACAGGTGCTCACCAAATTCTTCAGGAGATCAAACAGAAGTTAGCCCAGGAAAGCCGAAGTGAAATGTGGGGGAACGAAATTAAGTTCTGAAAGCCAAATTGTGTGTTGGATCAACGTGCGCGGCGCATTGGGAACTGTTGCGGTGCATCCACAAGGTGCAGCGCATTGGGCACCTCTACACAGTGTTAATTTACTCATGCGCGGTGCACAGAGTCAGCGTGGCACACTGGGTGTGTGCGCGGCGCACAAGGCCGAAAGCATAGAATTGCTTGCCTTCTCCCCCAAATTCCAATCAATTCGACCTCCTTCGCATTAGGGAAGAATAAGTCCGAACAGAATCGAGTTTCTTGATACCAGCCTTCCGGTTAGAGAGGAAGAACGTGTTCCTTCCAAAATCTGAGATCTCGCTCTGCCCATGATACTCGAGGCAAACTTGGCTATAGTCAAGAGTTGAGTTCTGAAGCAAGGCCTGATCTAAATCTAGTTGTTTGAGCACATTTTCTGGGAATTGAATTCTGAAGCAAGGCCTCAAGTCTTTTGGCATATATCTGGCCATGGCAATGGCTAATTTGAAATTAAGTCAAATAGTCCTGGGATCTCATTGCATGCCTGCAAAGAACAACCCATCCTTTCAAAAGGTTTTGTTGCCAGTAAAGGTCAGTTAGGAGGGAAAAAATGTGCAAAAAAGGGGTCTTCGACACCTGGCCAACAAAACTACAGCTCTAATTGTTGAGAACACATTACAAGATTGGAGTGAATCTCCAGTGGAACTGAAGAGCCCGTCACAAACATCTGTCAAGAGTTTTCCAAGTTCATTTACATCACGTTATGCAGATAGTGAGCCAAGAAAGGGTGCAGATGTCATTGTAGAATCTTTAGAGCGAGAGGGTGTTGAGCATGTCTTCGCCTACCCTGGACGTGAATCTATGGAAATTCATCAGGCACTTACTCGATCCAAGACCATAAAAAATGTCTTTTGTCACCATGAACAAGGAGAAATATTTGCAGCAGAGGGTTATGCCAGGTCTATAGGAAAGGTCGTTGTTTGCATTGCAACTTCTAGTCCTGGTGCCACCAACTTGGTAAGTGGTCTTACTGATGCATTGCTTGACAGCATTCTTTGGTTGCTATTACTGGTCAGGTGCCCCAGAGAATGATAGGCACAGATGCTTTTCAAGAAACTCTGATTGTGGAGGTGACTAGGTCTATAACAAAGCACAATTACTTGATCATGGATGTGGATGACATACCCCGAGTCATCAGAGATGCCTTTTATCTTGCGGCATCTGGGAGGCCTGGACCTTTTTTATTTGATATCCCAAAGGATGTTCAGCAGCAGATGACTGTTCCAGATTTGAACAAGGCAATAAAACTTCATAGTTAATCCCAAAGGCCCCACAGATTTCTCAGTTAGAGCAGTTCCTGAGCCTTGTGTTTAACTCTAATAAACCTGTCCTTTACATTGGTGTGGGATGCCCCAATGCTAGTAATGAACTCAGAGAGTTTGTAGCTCATACAGGCATTCTGGTGGCTAGTACTCTAATGGGCTTGGGATCTTTTTCATCTTATCATGAGAAAAGCTTGGGAATGTTGGGCATGCACGGGACTGTCAATGCCAATTATGCAGTGGATAAAGCTGATCTGTTGCTTAATTTTTTTGTTCGCTTTGATGATAGAGTAACTAGTAAATTGGAGTCATTTGCAAGTGGTGCCAGCATTGTTCATATTGACACATATCTTGCAAAGAAAGATATATTTGCGACAACTGCCAGTGACCACAATATTGTTCTATATGACCTTCGAATTGCATCACCATTGAACAATATGCAAACAAGGAATAATGCCAGGAACGTTTTAAGCATTTTCCAGAAATGAAACTCATTGAGAGACATCAACACCCACCGAAGTCTAAATTTAGAGTGAAAATATCTACCATAGCAGAAATATAGGAACGAAATGCCTATTATTGCCCTAAGTCATGATTTCACGGGATCCACGCTACAGTATTTTCCTTTTAATTGGTCAATCGGAGAAATTCAAGTGGAACGCTATTCTATCTTTAGAAACAGATGGTTGACTATTTTTCTATCTTCATGATTTTAGTTGAACAGCTCCCTATTTTCATCGATCTCTTTTCCCACCTCTAGGTTTATTTATTGTATTGAAAATCATTTGTAAGGGTTCTGAGTTCTGGGGAGAAGTGTCGGGGACAACCCAACACTTTCACTGTATAGTTTTGGCTAGGAAATTAAGAAAATGATGCAGCTCTGATTCATGAGATCCCTGTGGTGTGAGTTTAGCAATATGTTTCTTCTCTGTTTCATAT
This sequence comes from Pinus taeda, assembly GCA_000404065.3. NCBI lineage: Eukaryota > Viridiplantae > Streptophyta > Pinopsida > Pinales > Pinaceae > Pinus > Pinus taeda. The sequence continues at coordinate 35,848 of APFE030606468.1, forward strand.
GTATCTTGTATGTTTACAGTTCATTCATAATCATTTCCAGTTGAATATTTTTAGATAGGTAGAATCCAGTTTATTTCTCTAACTTGGAAAGCATTCATCATCTATGTGTCTTCTTCTACCTGAAAAGGATTCATTATTCAGCCTCTCAACAATCTTTCCACTCCATATTATTTCAAATTGGATTGCTAAACTTCCTACCTATCTTGCCTCATGAAACACTTTGTATCTTTGATTTAATTTCCTAGCTCATGCTGATCTTTGTCCCATACAGCCGTGAAAACTCATTCATTTATTAAATTACCTCTTTCATATTTATTTACTAGCCTAAAATCTGTATCCAAATTAAGTCATCTTTGACCCTATGGAGTATTTTTACTGAGTTGACCCGGAGAGAGCCCTCTCCTGTCCTCGTAGAGCTAGCTACGAGGCTGAGTGTGGTATGATGTTATCCTAAATCCTGCCTTCCTCCAGCCTAAGGCAGATTTGAGCTCTAATAGGAACAAGTCAACATGACCCTCCAAAGTGAAACCGATTCAACCCATCTGGATAGCTACATATAAGATAACATATAAGATATAATTCGAGTTACTTGATAGATCAACCAATCGCACAGCAAGAAGTATGTATGGACCAAGAGAAGAAGATAAGGACGAGTAAAAGGAGAGAGAAGCTCAAGATAAAAGACAATAATATTATTCCTTTTGTTCACCGACTTTATGATGTGACAACTCACGCATGTGAGGATAAATTTTTGTGAAAGCGAAAAAAATTTGTGTTGTTTTAGGCCAAAAATTTCACGGGCTGAAATTTCAGGGACTAAAATTTTAGGAACTTGACTAGTTTGACATATTTTGACTCTAATTTTGGAGGTGAATTGGAGGAGGGTTGGACATGGATTTTTTGGTGGTATTTCTGGTCTTGGTCTTGGTGTTATATATCTCATTTTTACCTGATTTTATAAGAGAAGTATTTTTCGGTTTTCCCATTGTGGGGTTTCCCCTGGCTTGGAGCCTAATTTTTGGTGTCTCTTGTCTCTTTGTAAGATTTATGTTTTAAACATTTTTATAATTTCTTGATGAAGAGAACATAGAAAGTAATAATAAAGTAGATAAAATTCACAAGTAATTATCAAAAAGAGAAATAAAGTCTAAAATACTCTCAACATTGCACAAGAGTTTCCATTGATAGTTATCAACATCTTCTTGAGGTTGTGCAACAAGCCATTGCCAACATTGAAGGGTAGGTTCTCCAAGCCAGAATATTTGTTCAATATTACCATGTGGAGTGTGAAAAATGATATGGGATTACCAAAAATGAAAACTCCACTAAGGCATCTACCTCTACTTACATGAAAAATATCAACCTGTACTGGCATATAAAGACACTCATGGGCCAATTTCTCACCGACAGGGCTAACACCTAGCAAGGGTTCATCATTTGCATGTCAAAGCTCCTGGAAGGAATAGACAACATGGATAAAATGTTGAATGACATGGATGACAATCTTAAACATATTTTGGCCGCCACTCAGCTTTAGTCATCCACGGAAGAGGAATCGCTCCCTCCATCTCATCCTTAGCACCATACAAATTGTCCACTCATGTGCATCTTGAGGAAAAATAATATCCCTCTCTCTTAAGTCTATGTTCTTCTACTTGTTTTAGAATTTATTTTGGTTTCCTGTTCTATATAATTTCATTTATGTAAATACCTATGTCTAGTTTAAAATATTAGAACTTGAGGTCAAAAACAATATGGGAAATATGAAAATTGTTCTTATGTCTTATTTGTCTAGCCTCCCTAGTGGTAGATCAAATTATTCCATCTATATTGTACTCAAGTTTTTTCTTAAAGTAATAGAGTCCAAATCCTTTGTTCTTACAAAAAATGATAATAATTCTTGTACCAAAAATAGATCCGATACAAGGAGCTATTAATCCACGAGTTTTTGCTAGAATCCACTAGATAGTGTGTGAAGAGTGTACAAATCCCATATGCATGCAAAAAAACATGGAAATTACAAAGTTTGGAAACAAAGTGTATTTTATAACCAAATAGGATGTTATTTGGTGCTACCAGCTTGAAAGATCCCCCAAAAGTTTTCACTTCTTGTTTTCAAACATTGAGAACCTACACATATCCAAAAAGATATATATATATAGAACCTAATACCCTTCAAAACCCATTAACATGAACATAATTGATATCAAATTTTGTTTTTTTCTTAATTATGAAATTGTCACAAAATAATTAGGATAAATTACTCAATTATGTAATTTCACCCCTTTAACATGTAATAATTCCCTTGTAAGACCCATATAAGTAAAAGAAAGGATGAAAGGGGATGCATTTTAGATAACAACTGAGGTATCTTGAATTTCGGTCTCTCTGACCATAGTCGAACGGAAAATAAGGTTATAACAGATGCCCCCTAATGCATGAGGTCATAAGAGAAACTTATGGATGAAATACATTATGAAAAAAAATACAACTCAAAATGGAAGGAAGGATCCATGACTAGAGAGTTGAATTGGAACAAATTAGATACTAAATTCTCAACCATGTTCATACCATTCGCGAGTCAAGTATACTCATGCTCAATCATAAAGAGAAACTGAACATGGTTGTGAACTACACACTTTGAGCCCATGAAATGGCCATGAAGAATACATAATGGATCCAAGTGACAAACCAAAAGATCATATCCACCATTAAATACAATGTGGATCTATGTCATAATATATGTTAATAGGACTATGGACAAATATAAGAGAGGTTCCCTAGATTAGTTGTCAAGGTACATCAAATGATACATAACTCCAATGCAGCTTGGGAAGGGTGCCATATAAGAGTGAGATGTCCCTATCCCAAGATCTTCTACAAAACCCCAATGGTATGAATCTACATAATGCAAATGAATGGTATGATGTTGAGAACAGTAGAAAATACCTGATTACCAGTCGGTAATGTATACCATTAACATACGTGGGGGGGACCCACCAATGATGATAAGGAATCTTGGTAGGGTTCCTAACACATTCCACTAAGTGTGAATAAATGAGTTGAATTCAAACACTCGCACACTCAAATGATTGAGATTCAATGATGCAAACCCACTATCGATTGTGAGGAAGCCTTCCATTGAGTTCTACAAGCTCCAAGGTACCAATAGTTCCTACATCAAACTCCTGGATACTAAGCTGAAGTCGACAGGATAAGATACGTCAAAGGAGGGACTATGTATATCCCTCATCAGTTGACACATAAGATATCGAGGGATGATGTGAACATATGAAGTCAATAAGTACAACTAACATAGGTGTGGCTGACACAAAAAAGTTAGAAAGGATTCCAAATGGTTAACTGAGGCTGAGACTTCCCCTAAACATGCAATGTCATCACACAAAATTGACTTGGCATCATTGACTAATGAGAACCACATGATATCATGCAACAACACATGAGGCACTGAAACATCCTCCATAGTGATTGGAAGAGTAACCAACTAGAGGAAGAAACAAACTCATAAGTATTGTATAATTCTTGGAAAGATAAAACCTAGTTGTTAGGAAATGATGCAACAAGTGCCATGTTTAAGGGTGCTACGACTAATGACACTAATGTGAACGATAACTTAAGAAAATGAGATCCCTTCCCCTCTCTTTTATTAGTCTCCTTCATAGTTTAATGAACCTGAAAGAGAAGAAAAATAAGCTCAATAGTTGCTTTTTTCGTTCAATTTTAACAAGCCTAAAAAAGATATAAAAGGATATTCGATGTATTTTAGGTTTGAACAAGCATAAAAAGGACATAAAAGAAGCTCATATTGGAGGAACGGGTGGGTATAAAGGGTAGAAACTAGTTTTGAGTTGACAAAACTACCCTAGACAAAGTGCATTAGAGAGGCTTATAAAGGCAACCACTCATTGGAACGACCCCTCTAGGAAAGGTAAGAACACCAAACGAGAGAAAGAAATGGTCCCAACATAATGTGGTGGTGATGTTCAAATGAGAACAAGGCTTATTAAAATGCATAAATAAGGATAAATATAGTATTAATCAAAATGTATAAATGGGTGGAATTCTCTTGAGGTAAAGCTAGAATATGATGAAGAAGAGTAAATGAGACTTAAATATTAAGTCATGGTGGGTCAAAAGGAAAGATTTTGAGATGGGAAAATAATGTTGCATGGACATAAACATAGGAAATAGGTGTTAATATAGGGCATCCATGTATAGGAAATATTTACCGCCAATTTCCAATAGGGAAGGGTTAATATCCCAACTTGATAGGATCAAAACTATGTATTGAAAAAATGGTCAGGGTGGTTTATAACGCACCAACGATGGAATGATAGACCTAACCTTATATTATAGGTTAAAGATAAATGTGTCAGACCAGGAGGTAACTCCTCAAACGTAATTTTATTATTCGTTTAGGTTGTTCATTATTATATACAAGAGGGAGTGATTATTCAGTTCATCTCTCGATGACTCTCCTTTTTCTCTATTATTTATTTACACTAATTACAGTTTTTCACCCAATCCCTATGATTAGGTGTCAACATTCCCCCCCTTAATATGAAGGGATATTGGCGAGTCCAAGCATCCTTCTAAATCTTTCAAGATTTTCTCTTCCAAGCACTTTGGTGAAGATGTCTGCAATTTGCTCATTAGTGGAACAGTGGCGAAGATGGATTGTTTTGGCCTCAACATGATGTCGAATCAAATGATATTTTGTATTGATGTGCTTCATTCAATCATGGAACTTTGGGTTCTTTTCCAACTTTATTGCCGAGGTATTGTCAATCATGAGTGGAGTCAATTGTACTTGTTTTACTTGCAAATCTTCAAGAATTTTCCTTAGCCACACAATTTCTTTTGTTGCCTCAGCTTCTGCCTCTGTTATGTAATCTGCTGGAACTGATTGTTTGCGTGACCTCTAGGAGACAACTCCTGATCTAAGACTCATAGCATAACCTGAATTAGATACCTCAGTTTCATTATCTCCATCGAAGTCTGAATCAAAGTATCCAATCAAGATGAAGTCACCCACCTGTGTATACTTGATTCCAAAGTCTTGAGTTCCCTTCAAGTACTTTAGAACTCTTTTTGCAGTAGACCAATGTCCCTCACAAGGCTTTTTCATTAACCTGGAGAGGATTCCAACAACAAACGAAATGTCTAGTCTGGTAGTAGCTAGGTAGTTGAGACTTCCTACAAGCTATCTATACTTTGTTGCATCCTCAAATTATTTTCCTTCAATGGATGTGAGCTTTAAGTTTTGTTCGATTGGGGTAGTCAGAGGATTGAATTCATTCATGCCAAAACTGTTCAACAGATCTCCAATGTACTTCTTTTGGGAAAGGAATATGGACTTCAGATGTTGAGTTACTTCAATACCAAGATAGTAATGAACATAGCCCAAATCAGTCATTTCAAAACCTTTCCTCAATTCCTTCTTTATGGATGTGATGTAGTTCTCATTGTTCCTTTTCATCAAAATATCATCTACATATACCACAAAATATACAAATATTTTCCCAACCTTCTTGACAAAAAAGTTGCATCATCAAGATCATAATGTTTGAAATTGAGTTTCAGAAGTTTCTCAGTTAGTTTTTCATACCATGCTCACGGTGCTTGTTTAAGTCCATACAAGGATTTCACATGTTTGCATAGTTTATGTTCATGTCCTTTCACAACAAATCCTTCAAGCTGGGACATAGAAACATTCTCTTTTAGATCTCCATTCAAGAAAGTAGTTTTTATGTCTATTTGATGGACTTTCCAACCATTCTGAGCTGTTGGGACAAAGAGTGTTTAGATTGTAGCCCATTTTGCTGTGGGGAAAAAGTATCCTTACAATCAACTCCTTCCTTCTGTGAAAAACCTTTTGCCACAAGCCTGGATTTGTGCTTGTCAAGTGATCCATCAACTTTATACTTGTTCTTGTAGACCCACTTGCAGCCAATTGGTTTGGTTCCGAATGGAGGATCAACCAGCTTCCAACTGCCATTCTTTATTAAGGCGTCATACTCCGTTTGCATTGCTTCTTTCCATTCATCATAAGAAGTAGCTTCTTTGAAGGAAATTAGTTCAAAACTTGTAGACAAATTCAATTCACAATCATAAGAAACATCCATTTCAACACGTGAATCAGAGTCATCTACATCACCCCCATTTTACTAGTTTGAATTTCTAGTTCCCATCTTTTCAACCTCATCAGAATGAACACTTTCAAGTGTCTTTGTCAGCCACTTTGGGGGACATTTCTCAGATGGTCCAGGCTGCTCCGTTGATCGAGTTGGGACTAAATCAAGATTGAGTCTCCCAATTCTATCAATCACATCACTCAAAGTATCATCCATTGTTGGAGTTTCATATGGGGGAGAGAGTGCTTCAGAAGAATATTCCATAGGTTTATCTAATATAGGAATCCCCCCATCAAGATGTGGAATCCGATTATCAAATTCTTGAAATGATTTTGCATTTGCGATTCTATCCAAGCGATCAAGTTGTTGTTTAACAACATTGTCAGTTTCGAATGATTCGAGAAAGATTACATCTCTAGATACAACAAACATTTTATTGCTTCATCATAGAGATGGTATGCTTTGGAGGTGTTTGAATACCCCAAGAAGATACACTTACGACTTCTTGCACCAAGTTTGTTTCTATGTACCTTTCATATGAAGGCATAACATGTGGAACCAAAGACCCTGAGATGCTTTACCGAAGGAATGTGCCCATACCACATTTCATAAGGAGTCTTCTTTCTAATAGCATTAGATGGACATCTATTCTTTGCATATACAACATATAGAATTGCATCAGCCCAAAACATCAATTTTACATTTTTGAAAAACATCATGGAGCACACCATATTTAAGATTGTCCTATTCATTCTTTCATCTACTCCATTCTGTTGGGGATTATAAGGCACATTTGTTTGATCTTTGCTCCCATGTTGGCGAAGATAGTTTTCAAATTCATTTGAAGTGTATTCCTTTCCATTATCAGTGTGAATAGAGCCAATATGAGATTGTGCATCATTTTCAATCCATGTATGAAAGTTCTTGAATGTTTGAAAAGCATCAGATTTGTTCTTCAATAAATAAACCCAACACATTCTGGTATAGTCATCAATAAATGTCATCATATATTTATTTACATTTACAGAAGGAACAGGCATTGGACCACATAAATCGGAATGAATGAGTTCATGTTTTCTATGTTCTCTAGAATGTGAATCATGAAAAGATTGTTTGCTATGATTTCCTAGAATGCAAGCATCACACTGCTTTCATTTCCTAGGAATTGTAGGCAAACCAGTAACACCATTTTTCTTCAACAAGAGGATGTCGTCATAGTTCAAGTGTCCAAATTTAGCATGCCATAATAAACTTGATGGAAATGTACCTTCTTCATAATGAGAATTGTATGAGAGATTTTGTGCACGAGCAGAGGTACCCTGCAGCTTGAGAAGCCTTTCTTCTTCTATCCCTGTCATAACAAGTGAGTGGTATGATGCTTTTCTCACCTCAATCTTTCCATAAAACATATGAATGGAGTGCCCTTGATGGTGGATGTGGACCGAGGACAACAAGTTTCTCCTCGGCTATGGGAGATATAGAACATGATGTAGAAGAAAGTCTGGAAGACCAGGCAATTTAAGTCTGATTGTGCCAAGCCCTGATGGCTTGAGTTTTGATTTGTCTGCAAATTATACTGCTCCATCAACATTGCCTGTAAATTCTTCAAAAAAATATCTTCTACAATTCATGTGGCAAGTTGCTCCTGAATCAAGCAACCAATCATTTTTCCAAGAAGCAAGTGAAGCATTAAATAAGCCTTCATTTACTCCAATATTACAGTGTGCCACAATATAGTGAGCAGATTCGGGTGATTTACCTTTCTCTTTGTCATTTTTTTTACCTTTGGGTTGGTTTCTTTCCTGCTCAATATTATCCCAAGGAAACTTGCATGTGGATGCATCATGTGATCCATCTATTTTGCAGTGTATGCAGTGCAAATCTGACTTTTCTCCTTAAGAGTCTTTGCCCCCCTGCCTCTGAAATTTCTTCCTCTTCCTCTTCGACCACCTCTTCCTCTAGAAGAATCTTGAGCAATATTCTTTTCTCTATGTGCAAGGCACACAACCTCTTCAGAAGATTGAGGAGCTATCTTCTTCCCAAAAGCTTTCTCTCTTTCAGCAAATTTTTTCACAAGGGAGTCAAAGGTAATATCTTTGGACTCAAAATAATTTGAGTAAGTGGGATAAAGTGCCTTGAGAAAAGCTATCAGAGGAATATCCAGTTCAACATTAGCGACTTTGATATCATGCATAATAGATTTTACTTCTGATGCAAGATCAAGAGGATCATCATTTTGTAATTCAAGGGTGAACAATTTAATCATGAGTTGAACAACTTCATGTGTAGAGTGTGAGTCATAGAGTTCCTTCAATTTTTGTAAGGCTTTGAAAGCGTTTGAAAATGGCGAAATATGGCGAATCACCTCTTCATTTACTGATGCCACAATCAATTCATAAGCCTTGCTGTTCTTATTTTCCCAAATGGCGAATTCCTTGTCTGAGGTAAGTTGTTCTGGCTCTTTGTCTCTATTTCCAACACACACTCCTTTCCACAGCTCATTAAAAATGAGAGTGTGTTTGATTTTTCATGACCATTCTATTCTCCTCCCCAGCGAGAACCACTCCCACAATAGATATCAGTGAATGCATTGTATAATCTGTGTATTGTAAAAATACATATGGTGGAAAAAAATGCACTTTTGGGGGTTGGAATGCAAAAAAAAAAAATGTAATTTGATATTTATGGGATAGAGGTCAATGTATGGCGGGATTGTTACATATTAAAATCACATGAGACAATGGTAAATGTGTAGCGGGAATAAGGCATATGGTGGATTATGGCAGCGTATGATATGGGGAGCGTGGTATTGTTATGAGCCAACCGTGAGGCACAATATTTTTATACAGGTTAGCATGGATTGGAGGTTTCAGACTATTGCAAAATACACAACGACTACTGCATATGGAGGTTTTGGATAGTGGCGACTATTGCATATGGAGGTGGTATAACATATGGTTGTTTCAGAAAATGACCAACGTAGGTTTGGAGTCGTGGTACCAGTGGAGGAGTGGTATTACACAGTCGGCTGTTATGCAACGAATTTAAAACCGGGAGGACTACATACACTATTCAAATGTTATACCATTGAGCCATACAATATTAAAAAAATGGAATTCAATACCATTTTGGTTCGGCACTCTCATACCATTCCGACCAACATTTGTAATGCAGAGTCCTCCAGTCATTTGATGTTGAATGTTCCTCCAACAACTAGAGATATATGCATATTGAACCTCATGGTCAATGCATAATTTCAGAAGTGTTTATCCTTCATAGTATTTGAAAATTTCTTAATGCAAAGGTAGATACCATTCCGCTACGTACCATTCTCAACACCACGACTTACACCATGCATCATACACCATGTCCGAGTGACACCATCACCTGAATGAGGTCTCAATTTCCACACAACTAGCAGGGGCTTAATAGGGCTCAACGCTCGACAGTGGAGTGGTATGGGGAGATGAGTCGTTTACCCAACAACGTTCATGCAGGAAATAGAAAATGCATATGATAGTGTATGGAAGGTAGGTTCAGGCTTTAGGAGCATGGTAGAGGTGTCATTTCTTCATAATAGGTAGAACATAGGCAGGAGGGAGTTACAAGGGCAGAGAGGGTAGCCAAAAATGGAGTTGGCTCTGATACCATGTCAAACCAGGAGGTAACTCCTAAAATGTAATTTTATTATTCATTTTGGTTGTTCATTATTATATACAAGAGGGAGTCACTGTTCAGTTCATCTCCCGTTGACTCTCCATTTTCTCTATTATTTATTTACACTAATTACAATTGTTCACCCAATCCCTATGATTACGTTTCAACAAAATGCACCAAATTTCTAGTGGATATCGTAAAGAAAATGCCACCTATCCTATAAAATCCATCCAAAAAGGTTAGATCCATGGTTAAATCAAATAGAACTGAACATGGATTGGGTAAAAATAGGACCATATGAATTTTATTTTTTTAGTTTTATGACTTCTATTTGGATTTTTTAGCATATATGATGTACTGGGAAAGTGCTCGCATCACACACCAAACCAAAACAAAAACACTTATATACAAGGCACAACATGGTTTCATAGATCACATCAAGTTGTGCTCATTGTTGAGCATAGACCAAGAATTCTTATACATGAACTCATGGGTTGTTGTCAAAACCACATGGTGCACCATGAAGGGACCATGCCATAGAGAGTTGAATTACCAAATTCCTAAAGGTTGATGATTCCAGAGAAAACCTATAACCATAGCATTATTAGGAATGACCCAATGACATAAAAGGTGTGTGGTATCGTGAGCTAATGCAGCTCCTTCACAAGGGATATGTACCATAAAGGGGTTACAAGGAAATCTTAAATGTGAGGATGTGTGTTTTACAATTCATTGTCATGTTCAATATTAGAAACCCAAGTCTTGACTTGGTTCAAGGGTGGCACTTCCATGAATAGCCTAGAAAGGTCCCCTTGGCTCGATTCATGATTTATGTTGCCAATATCTACTAGTTCCTATTCATGGAGAATAGATGCATAAAAAAGCGTAGTTTCTTTGGGATTATCAATAGGACCCATGACCTCTAAGATGACTTGCTGACATATAATATTCTAATTGATCAATCGTGACAATATTTCCTTGATGAGGAAAACGTTGAACACAAAACATCAAAAACACAATATCGATCATAGTGTAGAACTAGCTATGGACAAGGAGAAAATTATAATATAAGGGAGAGTCAACAACTTCAACATCTATAATCATGGTTTTTCACCATAGTTTGACGAAAAATTAAGGAAGAACACCTTGAGGCACAAAGGTATGACCATAGAACACTTGCATTATAGTATTCAACTTGACAAGTATTGGAGATCCAAGAGTTTTCCAACATGATGTAGACATAATACAAGTTTAAGACCCTACACCCAAAGGAGGTCAAAGCATCTCATATTTTAAAATATGTATCGAGATCTGAAAAGCAACCTGATGAGGGAGTCTAAAATGAGGAGAGTCAACATCAAATGTGATCAAACTTGAATCTGAGGGATCAACCTCTCTAATGGCAGTCAACAAGGCTTTTTGTTGTATAAGACAACTCTACAAAACCTCTAAAGAAAAATGGCACAAGGTGCTTGGGCTAAATCTTCAATAATATTGTAGTTTTGAGCATCACATGCATTAGGGTTGTGTGTTAACATATGGAGAACACCCTTAGGTGGGTGATATACTGGCTCCAAAGGATTATCTAGCATGAGAGGTTCATTGGTTGCAACAGAGGTAACTGAGTCTTTAAAAGTAGAACTCGACTCAGGAGTGGTGTAAGATGTAGCTCTCATAGACAAATTATTTTGATGATTACATATGAGAATGGGTGCATTACTTCCAGGAGGAAAATAGTGCTCGAGTTTCCCCTTTGCAAAGCCAGAGCATGAGAAACCATTTGTTGTTGTAGTTAGGTGGGAAATGTATGAGTTAAGATGACTGACTGTTGTGTGGTTGTCAATGGCACAAGAAGGAAATGAACTTCATCCATATGTGGAAATCATGAGTTAAATTATCTCCTTCACAAATTGTACAAGGAAATTTAACCTTATGATGTTTCTCATTTGCGACCCAACCTTCGTTGGGTTGGTTTTGTGTACTTCCTAAGTAGGTTTAGAGTTTTTCTTTTGTTTTTTCTTTTTTCCCCACTAGGTTGTTCAAGATTCTTTAGTCTTTTTCACTGCATCATATGGACCTCAATTATTTTCTTAGAAAACTATGCTTTTTGAGAACCATATGCACTTGTTGTGGCTTGGGATGTGGCAATAAATTACCCTAGTTGAGTAACTGACTAGTTCACAACATTAAATGAAATGGAACCAATCACACCATAGAATGTAGTCTTATTTTGGGTTCTTGTGGATCAATTGAAGGTTGAGAAGAATTAGGAATGACACCATATAAGGCAACCAAGTAAAAATAAATCAAATCAATATGTTGAGCACATAGAAATACCTACTCCTCAATAGCTAACCAGGTCATAGAAACATTCTTGGATATAAGTGGAAGTGAGGTTTGGGTAAACCAATCCTGTGGAAGTGAGGTTTGGGTAAACCAATCCTTAAGTAATTAATCCGGAATCTTGGTCGTAACTAACCACTTTTGTTGGGCATGGAATCCCCCCACAGCATGTTTTGGGGCTCAAAGTCCATGTTTTGGTCAAAGGTTTTGTAAGACTCCGCAAATTGCGGGTGCGGAGTGCAAAGTATAGGTTAGGTCATAGGGATGTCCGCCCTAAAGTAATGTAATGTAATGTAAAGTCATTTCGGCCTACCATGGTTCGCAGACCATGGGATTGTATAAATAGAGTGAGGATCTAAGTTGTAAAGAGAGCGAAGGAATAAGAAAGGAGAATATGAATGGTTCAAGCTTAGAGTAGGATTCTAAGTGTATTGGGTTGTAGTAGTAGGAAGAGGCTCTGAAGCTAAGTGCACAGAGGCCTAGTAGAGTCTGCAGTTGAGTGTACAGACCCCTGCAGCTGAGTGTGCAGGGCGATGTCGAGTCTGTAATCTAGAGTGAAGATTAATAAAGAGAAGTTGATTCCTATTTCTATGTATCTGTTGTGCATTTCCTTTTTAACGTTTATACTATTTTATTTATCGCGCACACTGATATGATTGATGAATATGTTGTAATAATCATTATTCTTACATAAACAAGTTAAATAATTGAGTAATAATAGATTAAATAGCAAGGAAATTGGGTATTATATGGGTTGTGCCCCGAGTAGGGCTACGTGGAAGCAGCACTGTAGGGTGCGAAGGAATAGTAAGTGTGCATAGCGATGTGCACATAGGGTCAAATTGCGGACCTCTAGAAGCTCATCAAACATCCCTAAGGTGTGGAAACCTCGTTCTACCACCCTCCCTTACTACTTCGAGTGAGGCCTCAGTTCGCGCTCTATGCACTATTGCCAAAAGGGCTAGTAGTACCGCGATTTTCTTGGCTAAATCACCTCTGAACCTAGGTCAGGCCCATACAAGCCAACAAATGGTTCTGTTGCCAAGACCAAGATCTACATAAAGGATATCTGATGTCATGCCAGTAGAATCCAATAGAGAAAGAAATTAAAGAGTGGTTGGACAAGAAGATTCATGAGTTTGTGGCGCAAGAGAACAGAAATCCGTGAGTATCTAAGGAATAGTGGTTGGAGCACTACTTGTATATGGAAATCCACAAAATTTTCTTTGCATCGTTTCCTTCTAAGTTGTATGAGTGGATCGCGAAGTTAGCAGACAACCAGGGAAGTTGTAGGCTTGACAAACCATTAGTGTGGACTCCGGAAGTAGTATACAGACTAGAAGCATCTGGAGATAAGATAGCGTGAGGTGTGGATCATTGGCTTGATCGAATAATAGGAGGATTTATCACTGAGTTCACGGTCGACATGACCATTAGCTACAGTGAGGCAAAGCGACATTTTCTCAAGGGGCCGCGAGGTAAGTATATTAAATCTTTGAGCACTTGGATTAAGATGTTATTGTCTGAAAAGCGAGTTCTGTAAATAAATTAATGTTTGGGACTACGTGAAGCGGGAATATCTATAGAAATGGAAGTAGTGAAGAGTTGGAAAGTAGTCCCTTAATTTCACCCTCGAGGGAAAGCGAAGAAGAGCTCACGAAAGTTTCCCAAGAAGCGTGGTTAGTCTGATAAGGTAGTGCATTCCCTATTTACCACCTCGAACCACATTGCCACCCATCTCAACCTCCTCTCCTCCATCTCCACCCACCCCACCTTCGCCACCACCATAGTTCAGTATGGCAAGTACAATCAAACTACCGGTGTTTAGAGGAGTAGGGAATGAAGATCCAGACCAATTTTGCTTCGTGGTAAGAGAAGTATGGGAACCACAACACGTCATGGATGACAATATTAAAAAGGCTATGCTAGTGAGTGCATTGCAGGATCGGGCATTAACATGGTATATCAAGCATTCTAATGACCACTTGAATGTAGGAATTGCAGAGATCCAGGCTGCGCTGAACAGGGAATTTAGCAGGCCAAAATCAGAAACACAATCAATCATTGGGTTTAAGGATATTGCAATGCTCTCGGGTGAGACCCCCTGGGATCTATACCAAAGGCTGAAGAGTACAATCCGCAAATCCAATATCAAGTTAACAGATGCACAACATCATGCATGGTTTGTGGTATCACTTACACCACACTTAAGGATGATGCTGTCACAACAAAAACTTTCTACCCAAGCCGAAGCGTTGGAGATGGCAATGAGATTACATGAGACCCCTATACAAGACCTTGTGTTGGGAGTCCAACAAATCCACGTGCAACTGTAGAATCTATGTCTAGAAATGTAAAGTTTGAAACAATACAAGGCACCTCAGCTGGAGGTGCGCGAGGAAGTATGGTGCATAAAATGCAAAGGCCAAGGGCATGACAAGGACCACTATCCACTGTTTGCGAACTACTTTTTAGGAGGAGGGCCGATACTGGTAAAACCTAAGGCACAGGCAGGGCCAAGCACGACATCTGCATTATGGTGCACAATCTGCAAGACAGGAGGAAAACACACGATCATTGTCATCTGCTGCACAAGTATACACAGACATCCCATCAATTGTTTTGTAATTTTTGTAGCTTAGTAGGTCATGATGAATGCACCTACCGAAGCTATGAACTAATGATGGATCGAACTCCTAGCTATAGGGTGCACACCGAAATGTGAGCCCTTGACCCAAATGCATGGATGGTGCATGCTGGATTTCAAGGGCATGATCGGGGTTGAGGCAGAATGGGACCAGGAAGGGATCGCAGACAACTAATTTGTTACAATTGCGGAGGGCCAGGGCATTATGCCTGCAACTGTACAAACCCAACAAGAATATCATGTCGGTATTATACTCAGTTTGATCATGAGGTAGAAGATTGCCCTTTGTTGATGGCGAGGATGCATGAAAAGGGGGTACTCCAGCCCCCTCCGACTCAGAATTTACAGATGTTGAGGTCTAAGCCGCACGAAGAAGACCTGAATGTAAACATGATGCTCAAGAGTGATATGACCATGGGAGATGATAAAGAGTAGCAGCTAGAAGAAAGTGCATGGGTTCACAAGGCTCCTACAAAGGAACCCGAGTTTGATTTAGAATGCACAAAGGAGACATTCGTGGAAGCTAAGAAGAGCTTCATGGAGGCCTCCACTTTAGGTAGTAAGGATCAACTAGAACCAAGGATGGATCCTTCAATGCTCACTACCTTTCTAGAGACATGCATGAAATTGTTGTGCAACAACAAGGTAGTCAAAGGACTACAGGAACTTATCACTGGGTACTCAGGGACAGGAGAACCATGTGTGGTTTGAAAACTTGGAAAGCCTACATTGTGCAAAGGAAGGGAAATGAGGTTGACTGCACAAATAGGTGAGTACGAAATGGATCAGGTAATCCTAGATCTGGGTTTGGGTGCGAATGTACTACCAAAGAAAACATGGGAATGCATGGGTAAACCCACGTTACAATGGTCCCCAATTCAATTATGAATGGCGAACGAACAGATGATTTTTCCCATGGGAAGATTGCAAGGAGTAACAGTCGATATTGAAGGTGCCAGTGCACAGGCGGATTTTTGAAGCGATAGAGATTGTCGATGACAGTAATCCCTATCCTGTGCTACTAGGAATAGACTGGGCCACTGACATGCACTAAGTCATAAATCTAAAGAAGTGCAAAATGATCTTTGAGAAAAAGTCACTAGACATAGTAGTACTGTTGGATCCAGCCGAAGGAGTGCGATACACTGAACCAGTGCGCAACGATGGTAGCGATGATGATCTCGATTTTATTTACAAGATAACTACGCAAGAACAAGATTGGGTGAATCTAACTGTAAATGGGAGAATTTCGTGGGAGCACAAAAGCTCATGCACTTCAGATTCAGACGAAGAAGTAGAGCAATGGCAGAATCCATTGCAAGAAGTAACAATGCTTAACTGCAACATGATGGTTAGATCACTATGCTGCATGAAAACAGAGGCAAGGGAGCTGCCGACATATGATGGATTGTCAGCAGTGGATGAATTTCTAAGCAAATTTGAAAGTGCAGTACCAGAATAGTAGCAGTTCAATGCACTGAAGTGGGCACTGCACGCAACACCCACACCATGGTCAGGTATGCATCAAGGAAATTTTGAGGATTGGCACGGATGTAAAAGGATGAAGTGCCAACGTTTTGGAAAACCCCAACTCTGAATGAAAGCCAATCAGCAGGGGTGGAACAACTTGCTCTCCCACCTTTCCCGATGGGTACAGACATATGATGTATAGTCCACACAAGCGTACACCACCCCCAGACTAGAGAATCAAAATAAATCGTAGTAGTAGGAAAGGCGGTGAGTGCTACCCATTATCAATGTTGAAGCATTTTATAGGGTGTGCAAAGTACTTAACAAGGTTGACCAGGCGAAATGAACTGATTGGGAGCTGTGCATGCCAGTGGTTCAATGTGCCTACTGGACCATGTGAAAAACCCTGAATGTGGAGATGATTCCAAAAGTGTAGAATGGAGTGCTAACCATACTTACGAAAGAAGATCCAAAAAGGAATCCACACGTACTAGCACCCACAGTGGCGATAGTGCGCAATGGCAAGAAGGAATAAATCACACACCTATGCAAGGACGAACATCTAGGGATTCAGGAAGCCATCCAGCGAGGGAACCTTAGACTCTGCGAACTTGACAATGACCAAGTATGATTGAGGAAGAAAAGAATTTTGATGGACATTGAGATCACGAGGCTGGAAAATGAGATCGTGCAAGCATGTCTCGTTAAGAAACCAAGGATGAGAGGGCCAAATACAGATGATCATACCACTACATTAGATGAGTGTTGCTAAGAATTTATGACTCTACTGCCATGGCTATGATCCCACCTCACCAAATGTAGTAACCAGGGGAGCGCACGACATACAGTCGAACGTCTGGCGCTGGCTGTCACGAAGGCAATTGAGGAGTTCCTGCGAACTACGCTAAAAAGTGAGTTGAAGTCTTGCACAGGTGGTGAGACCACCTATAGTCGTAGGGAGAACAGTATTAGTGCTCTAGACAATTGAGGAGAGTGCAGGACTCTAAAAGAGTCTATTTGAGGGCCGCATGATGAGGGACATGTGTGCAGAATTAGCAGGACACAAGGTTCGCACCCGTGCACGAGGGGCTGCGCTACTGCGTGGGTAGGCTGGGAAGTAACCATTGGTGTCATTTTTCATGATGAGATGTCCAATTTAAAGCAAAATGGAGAGGGCAGTGGCCATTTAAGACATGAATTAAGAGCTAGATTTAGGGCAATCTATCACCAAGAAAGCATTGATGGCTAAGAATTGGGGGGAATGGTCGAATTTGAATTCAAAAGGTGCTATAAAACCCAGGGGCTAACCACGAGACAACACTTGTTCATTTGAGATTTGAGTTGTTGATTAAAGCATAGAGTATTGAGCATCGAGCAAGATTTGAGCCCTGAAGTTTGCGAACAACCACAAACAGCTCAAATAGGATGACGGCAACTAGGAGAGGTTTGGGCTCGGTAAAAGGAACCACCGACGAGGCTACAGAAAACCCCATGGTGCATGCTGTTTCCAAGGACATTGGGATCGTGCTGGAAATCCCAAAATTGCCTTGAACACTGAGGCCCAAGAAAGATAAGCAAGCAGCAGGACCAATTCGCATGTCCCCGATGAGTCTAAAGTTCGGTAAAATTGCAATGGAAGAAAAGGGAAAGGTTGTCACCATTGAGATAGATGATGAGGAGGAGGACCTATAGGCTCTCGTCGATGAGATAGAGGTAGAAAAAGACATGGAAGAAGACATCTAGCTAGTGTGCACTGCAGCAAAATTTCCCGAGTACACCCCTCCGCAGAAAGGGAAAGCTAAGATACCCAAGGATTTGGATGCTGCTAAGAGCGCACTCCAACCCCCACTCCTTCCCAATGGAATTGTGTTTGAGGGCTCACCCCTAGGATGCATGCCCACAATGAAATTTGAAGATTGAGGCCTCACAAGAAATAAGAAGTTCCCACATTTAGAGTCTGAGAATCTCCTAAAGCAGAGCACAAAGGGGTTAGTTACAACATTAGAGCCACGAAAATGGTTGCATGATGTGGAGAAGGCCGGAATACTTCATCTACTATGGATTCCACACTTTCACCATGCATCTATCACAATTTTTGTCATCAGACAATTGCTTTTCCTCGTGCACGATGGGTACTTATGAATGGAGGAGCCTATTCCCATCATGGCGGATCTTATCCATAGGATTTCTCGGCTCCCCTATAAGGGAAAGGACCCTACAGAGATAGCCAGAAAAAGCAGAGATTTGGCACTCACAGAGGCCATGAAGAAAAAATACAAACTGGAAAAGAAAAAAGGGGTTATGCAATTAGTGGCATTAAAGATAAAGGGGTGCGTGTAGCCACCCAACTCCTAGCCGGGAAAGTAATGCGAAAATGTCATGGAGATGAGGTACTAGTGCCGGTAGTTGTGCTGGCAGAAAAATGCACCGAGGGGGTCCAATTCAACTGGGCCAAGTTCCTCTATGAGAAGTTCTTAACTAACAGCAAGGAAGCCTAGGAGCAGGGAAAGACCTTCCACTACACGTGGTTGCTTTTGTCTATTTTACTGGTAACAGTGGAACTGCCTAAGCACAGTGAGTTCCCTAATATTGAATAGGACTTACTAGAGGCTGCAAAGTACATGTCGCTTTGGGCTACTAAGGACATCACATGGATCCGTGAAACAAATATCTTCTAGGTTCCCATGGAGGCGAGTGCCTTTATGTGGATTAACAGGAGGTCACACATCTCCCCCATAGTGTACAACAGTCTACAGAGCTTTGCAAACTTCAAGGTGGACATGAATGATGTGTATATCAAGGCATGTAAGGATCCAGTGTAGACATGGACCAAGCTCCCTTCACCACCATTGATGATGTGATCTTCTCAGTGCTAGTATCATGGCTTGCCAAGTGGCGCGCCCCAGATCTGGCAGAGATGGATAGAACATCAGCACAGAAGAAAAAGGTGGAGTGGGCAAGTGGCCGCGAACGTAAGGGTTGTCCATAAGGCAGCAAGGGCAGTCGCAAAGCACGCAAAGGTCGCCGAAGAAGTAGTAGCAGCGTAGGCAACAGGGGCCACCACGATGCAGGAGGAAGGGGGTCAGAACTTGTCTATAGGATAGGGAGCAGACACAGCAGAAGGCACAGACCCAAGCATAATGTCCACCCAGCTGAAACAACCACGCGTCATGGAGAGATCAAGTCCATGAAAAAAGGTCAAGGCATCCAAACTAGACATTGAACCGATTACACTAACAAAAGGCAACCTCTATGACATAAGCGACATGGTTCGCAAGGTCACTAGGGAAGAGCTCTAGGAAGCCATGATGAAGCAACAGATTATGTTGGGGGCCCTAAGGGCACAGCTGTAAGAACTTCAAGTGCGCCCCCCACAGGAAGGAGCAGTAGCTGTCTACGGTGCCACAGGTACATCAGCAATGGAGCAGCTGCTACGCGCAAAGATGTCCAACACCATAGTGCTACCGGAAGGAGCACTAACAGTGGAGAACAAGGATGAAAAAGCCATGATGGGCAAGATCAAGGGACTTGGCCTAAATTTGGTTGCCCTTCTATAGGATACATTGTATCAAATGCAAGATGGCATCACAATAGAGCTCCGTGCCAGGGAGGGCCACGCGATCCAAGTAATGAGTGAGTAAAAGATCAACATCGAATAGCTGAGACTGTAGTAGGACGAACTGGTGTCACAAAATCAACAGATTGTAAAGACAGTAGATAAAGCATGCCGACAAGTCCCAGAGTTTTCCATCGCCATAGACCTACCCACAGATATGTGGATCCACTGTCGAGCAAATGGTGTCCAAAGTGTGCGTGAAGAAACAACGCGAGTACAGCTGGAGCTGAACCTCTAGATTACTGAGCTACACCTGAAGGCACAACTTTCCACTCCTCCAGAAGTTAAAGAATACCATGTTAGTGTGATTCAAATAGGACTGGAAGAAATTGGAAAAGCAGTGTACGACTGTACTCGTATGTTGGACCAAGCTTTTGACATCCTCACATCCTTGCAGGAGGACCCCAACATATAGTGCCTCAAAACCAAGGCACGTGAACTACAGGAGCAGTATAATAGTGTAAGGGGAACTGCACACATAGTCATCCTCACCTAATGGTTGGAAAAGATGCAACAAGCAAGGCCACTGAAAGACCAGGTGGATGCTGGAAGATAGAAAGAAGCACTTCTCAATGTGTGCGTCCAGTCTTGGATTGATGAGGCCTTCACCATTACGGTCAATATTGAGGGCGTGCTCGCCCAAATGCAGGGAGTATATGCGCTGGGGAAACTAGCGGATTCCCACAAAGAAGCATCGATAGAGCACATGCAGTAGGTCCAACAAACCGTAAAACAATGTGCTGCGGACCTCCGAGCAATACGAGACTAGTTGGAGGGGCTCCATGCCAAGATCACCGCACTAGCAGAGTGACTCGGGAAGAGTCACGATGATTGTGTTGGGAGCCTGTTGGGCACAGAATATCCCTACAATATGTTTTGGGGCTCAAAGCCCAAGTTTTGGTCAAAGGTTTTGTAGGACTCCGCGAATTGTGGGCACGGAGTGCGAAGTATAGGTTAGATCATAGGGTTGTATGCCCTAAAGTAATGTAATGTAATATAAAGTCATGTCAGCCTACCCATGGCCCGTGGACCATGGGATTGTATAAATAGAGTGAGGCTTTAAGTTGTAAAGAGAGCTAAGGAATAAGAAAGGAGAATACGAATGGTTCGAGCTTAAAGTAGGATTCTTAGTATATTGGGTCGTAGTAGTAGGAAGAGGCTATGCAGCTGAGTGCACAAGATAGTGTCGAGTCTGTAATCTAGAGTGAAGATTAATAAAGAGAAGTTGATTCCTATTTCTATGTATCTATTGTGCATTGCCTTCTTTACGTTTATACTTTTTTATTTATTGCACGAACTAATATGATTGATGAATATGATGTAATAATCATTATTCTTACATAAAAAAGTTATGTAATCAAGTAATAATAGATTAAACAACAAGGAAATTGGGTATTATATGGGTTGTACCCCAAGTAGGTTTATGCAAAAGCAACATCGTAGGGTGCGAAGGAATAGTAAGTGTGCATAGTGACGTGCACACAGGGTCAAATCGCAGACCTCCAGAAGCTCATCAGACATCCCCAGGGTGCGGAAACCTAGTTCTAGCACCCTCCCATACTACTTCGGGTGAGACCTCAATCTGTGCTTTGCATACTATTTCCAAGAGGGCCTGTAGTACTAGGATTTGCTTGGCTAAATCACCTCTAAACCTAGGTTAGGCCCATGCAAGCCAACATCTTCAATATCTGCCACTCATGGATATGATAAAAATTGTGAATATAGTTATCATGTTTAAATGTAGACAAGAGGTCAATCCTATAATCCT
Source organism: Pinus taeda (assembly GCA_000404065.3). Lineage (NCBI taxonomy): Eukaryota > Viridiplantae > Streptophyta > Pinopsida > Pinales > Pinaceae > Pinus > Pinus taeda. Next base: position 57,504 of record APFE030606468.1, read on the forward strand.
ATTGTAAAGGTAACTGAAATTTTTTCAAAAAGATATGACCCATGGAAGCATAATCACTAATAATATTCCCTATCAAGTTCAATATACCATTTAGCAGCATCACCGGTTAGGTTTCATCGAAACAGTTGCAGCCTCACAAAATCATCCACCAAAGAATTTGAAGAACACTATAACTTGTAGGTGGTAAAATGCATGGATGGGTTATCTCTCGGCTTCTCTTTGAAGTTAGGAATATCATAAGGTCGTTTTGTAGGAATTGGTGGCCACATAGGATCACAACATATGGATTCATTTGTGAGTTTATCCAAGTCTAGCAAATCAATGAATTCTAGAAATCGAAGCTAAGGATGATTAAATGGATCAAAAGGTAAAAGGTAACCCCCCCCCCGATGGACCTTTCAACCCCCCCATAGCATATTTAATCAAGGATGAATATGGACAAGGTTATAGTTCATCTTAGGAAACTGAAATACCATGCTAACAAATGTGGTGAAAGGATATGGTCCTCTAAGGCAGATGCCCCCAAGGAAAAAGTGACTCCCGAAGGCATGAATACTCATGGGATTGTACCTGAAACTGGAAGAAGGACCTCCTTGTGCAAAATCACCACCATAAGCATAAGAAATAATTAGAATAATGGTACTAGTGGGGTTAATGGCCCCAAAAAAACTTTCCCCTCTGAAGGGAAGAGAACCCCCATAGAAAGGAATCTTTCTTAACATAGAACTACCCCAAGGATGAGATATTCCTTGTTATGTAACCAACTCACAAAATAGAAGAAAAGAGAAATCAGCGACTTCAAAATCAACCTCTTAGAGGGGTAAACCTTCTTACATTACACAAATGAACAATTCTTGGATGATACAAATGGGAATACGTCCTTTCTATATATAGGAGTCTAAGGGGTCCTAATACAATCATAGCATACATAACAATAATATTGTAGGGGAACAACAATAACAATAGTGGGCTTTTATGGGTTGCAATAATAACAACATGGAGACTATATGGGCACAATAATACAATAAGGGGGTTGCACTAATAACAATAAGGGGTTACACTAGTAGTATAGGGACCTAACATTCCCCTCTCCTTCAAAAAGTGTTGTCCGCAACGCTTGAGTAGTTCTAGATGCTTCTGTATAAAATTATCATCCTCCCATGTGGAATCTTCAGTGAGTAAGTTCTTCCACTTGATGAGATACTCTGAAATTAATCGATTTTGTAGCTATTGATTTCATGTTTCTGTGACTGCTTCAGGTTCCAATATCATTTTTCCTTCCTCGTCAAGTTCTGGAAATATTGTTTAAACTGGGACCTTCTCACCTATAACCTTCTTTAAGCATGGAACATGGAAAACTAGGTGCACTCAGGAAGATGCGAGAAGCTCAAACTTGTATGCGATAGTACCAATCTTTTGCAACACCTTGTATGGACCATAATACTTTGGTGATAATTTATTATCCTTCTTAGCTTGCTTGAGAGACATTTATTTGTATCGTTGTATCCATAAAAATTCCGAGTGACCTACATCAAAACTTCTTTTGCTGTGATGTTGATATGAATGTTGTTTCATTCTATTCTGCACCAAAGTGAGTTTATCCTTTAAGAGTTTGAGAACTTGTTGTTGATGCTCGATGTGATCTTCCACTGCTTGAACCTTAGAATTTTCTTTTAAAGATGATGTGATGGACGGTGGATGATATCCATAAAGTGCCAAAAATGGGGTCATTTTTGTTGCAGTATGGAAGGAAGTGTTATACCACCATTCAACTAGAGACAAACACTTGACCCATTATGTTTTTTATCATATACAAAGCAATGAATATATCTTTCCAAACATATGTTCACTATCTCAATTTTCCCATCATATTGAGGATGATATGATGAGCTATGAGCTAACTGAGTACCCAGATAATAAAGTAATTCTATCCAAAAATATCCAATGAAAATGGGATCTCTATCACTTACAATAATATTTGGGTTTCCATGTATCTTTTGAATTGTTTTCATAAATGCATCAGCAAGTGTACTAGCTTTAAATGGACGAGATAATGCACAAAAGTGTGCATACTTGGTACATCTATCAACTACCACCATGATGACACTCTTTACTTCGAACTTGGGTAAACTTGTGATAAAATCCATTGAAACCTCTTCCAATAGTTTGAGCACCTTGTCAAAAACATGATCCTTCCAAGACTTGTTGTAGATTAGTATATCATCAAAAAATACTAACACAAATTTTCTAAGGAAGGGTTTGAAAATGGAATTCATCAAACCTTGAAATGTAGAAGGTGCATTGGTAAGGCCAAATCGCATGACCAAAAAATCATAATGACCCTCATGAGTTCTAAATGTTGTTTTTGGAATGTCTTCAACCTTCATTATGATTTGATGATATGTTGAATGAAGATCCAACTTGGTGAAGTAAATTGCTCCATGTAATTTATCCAATAATTCATCAATGTCAAGAATTGGAAATTTATCTTTAATAGTAAGCTTGTTGTGCTCCCTATAATTTGGACACATGTTGTTGGGCATGGAATCCCCCAAGGCATGTTTTTGGGCTCAAAGCCCAAGTTTTGACCCGATATGGTTCTAAAGACTTTGCGAATTACTGACACGGAGTGCGAAATGTATGATAAAGTCACAGGGTTGTCCACCCTAGTTTTGTAATGTAATGTCAGCCTACCCATGGTACACTGATGATGGGATTGTATAAATAGAGTGAGGCTCTAAGTGTAAAAGATAGAAAATAAGTAGTAGAGAGAAGAAAGAGTCTAAGTTACTAAGTGTGTCTTTGGGGTTGTAGAGTAGGAGAAGGCTCTGTAACTGAGTGTGTAGAAGCCTAGTAGTCCATAGCTAAGTGCAGCGGACCCCTACAGCTGAGTGCGCAGGGAGGATTCAAGTCTTTAACCAAAGAAGGGATTACTAAAGAGAAGTTTGAGATCAATCTATGTGTTCATTCTTGGATTAATGCATGTTTGATATAAATTACAAATATACTGTTTATTTACTACGCGCACCTATATAAATGATTTATGTTGTTAAGTATAACTCAAAGCATGCAAGTAGGCTAAAATAATCAACTAACATTGGAATTCTAGTAAGGACTAGGATAATAACAACGTTTGGCCCCAGAGAAGGGTTGCGCGAAGGTAGCATCTCAGGCTATTAGGTACGGGAAAGTGCACGTAGCGACGTGCGGGCAGGGTCAAACTGCATACCACTTGCACTGATCAAACATCTCCAGGGTGCGGAAACCTAGCTCTAGCACCCTCCCATACTACTTCAGGTGAGACCTCAGTCTGTGTTCTATGCACTATTACTGAAAGGGCCAATAGTACTAGGATTTGTTTGGCTAACTTAACTCTGAACCTAGTTCAGGCCCCATTAAGCCAACAAATGGTTCTGGATGCCTGAACGTAGGACCAGATCACTTGTCGCATATTGAGACAAGCAAGGAACCTACTAGTTTGGAGGAACGATTACCTAATGCACAACTCTTTGTTGTGCGTGTTGTGAACGGAAACTTCGAAGATATAATCCACTTTCTGACAACAGAGACTGCACTCAAGGAATACTCCGTCCAATGGAAGAAAGAATCGGTGGTGTGCATGGCGGATTTCTCTGTCATCGCAGGGCACCTATATAAAATGGGCAATGATGAGATATTGCGAAGGTACGTACCTAAATTTGAATGAATTCAGATCCTCGTGGAAGCACATGGGGGCACTGCGGGAGTACATTATGTAGGACGAGCAACCACAAAAAATATTCTTCTTGCAGGGTTGTGTTGGCCAACCCTTCACCAGAATTCAAAAGCACATTGTAAGGCCTACGATATATGTCAAAGGACCGAAAAACCATCTCGAAGGGAGAAGATGTCGTTGAATCTAGAAATGACATTGCAGCCATTTAAGAAATGGGCAATCGATTTTATGGGACCTATCAAACCTCAGGGAAAAATGGGCACGCGCTACATCATCACCGCAACGAAGTACCTGACACACTGGGTGGAAGCATAGTTGATCAAAGAGTGCACGAGTGCTACAACTGTGAAATTTTTGTTTGAAAATGTGTTGGCCTAATTTGGCTGTCCAAAAATCTTAATGAGTGATCGCGGAACACATTTCTTGAACGAAACCATCAGTGCGCTCACAAAAGAGTTCCAGGTGTATCATCAGAAAAGTACACCGTATCACCCACAAGCTAATGGGATAGTAGAAGCATTCAAAAAAATACTGGAGACTGCAATATCCAAAGTGTGCAATGCATAGCGAAGTGATTCAGACCTACCCATGTGCGTAGTACTATGGGCTTATAGGAAAACGTGTAAGAAACTAACAGGACAAACACCTTTTTGGTTAGTTTATGGCATGGAAGCTATCATGCTGAATGAATATATCGTACCTTGTCTACGCATAACAGTGCTCAGAGGGATGACAAACCATGAAGCTCTGGAGGAAAGGCTCCCGCAATTGGAAGCACTTGAGGAGGAATAGTTCTTGTCTGGCTTTCATCAACAAGTACAAAGTAGTGTGAAAAGGCCTGGAACAATCGCCATATTAAGTTGCGCACATTCAAGGTAAATGACTTAGTGCTACTATATGACAGTAAGTTTGAAAATTTTCTAGGAAAATTTAGAATGCATTGACTGGGACCATACGTGGTTAAGGAGGTCATAGACGGAGGCACGGTCCACCTAGTCAAACTAAATGGAGAACCTTTCCCAGGCAAAGTGAATGGCAACCCCTTGAAGCCCTGCACGGGTGGGCCAGCTATTTGACTAGTCAGAAGAAGCACAGTATTTGCACTCCAAGGATCCGAACAAATGCGTGGGACTATAAACATATGCAACAAATATCGATACAGATGTATGGAAACAGTTCAAACACAAAGGTCTTGGAACAACAGGTGAAGTAGATCCCACAAGCAGCAACTCAGTGCACTGCTGACCTCAGCATAGTTCGACAACAGTTGACAGGACTCCTTGCAAAGATCGTCATGCCGACAGAGTGACTCGAGGGTGAGTCACGATGTTTGTGTTGGGGCCTGTTCGGCATGGAATCCCCCCAAGGCATGTTTTGGGGCTCAAAGCCCAAATTTTGACCTGATATGGTTGTAAAGACTCTGTGAATTACAGGCGCAGAGCACGAAATGTATGATAGAGTCATAGGGTTTTCCACCTAGTTTTGTAATGTAATGTCGGCCTACCCATGGTCCACGAACCATGGGATTGTATAAATAGAGCGAGGCTCTAAGTGTAAAAGATATCAAGCAAGTAGTAGAGAGAAGAAAGAGTCTAACTGACTAAGTGTGTCTTTGGGGTCGTAGAGTAGGAAAAGGGTCTGTAGCTGAGTGCACAGAGGCCTAGTAGTCCGTAGCTGAGTGCGCGGACCCCTACAACTTAGCGCATATGGAGGAGTTGAGTCTGTAACCAAAGAAGGGATTAATAAAGAGAAGTTTGATAACAATCTATGTATTCATTCTTGGATTAATGCATGTTTGATATAAATTACAAATATATTGTTTATTTACTGTGTGCACCTGTATGAATGATTTATGTTGTTAAGTATAACTTAAAGCATGCAAGTAGGCTAAAATAATAAACTAACATTAGAATTCTAGTAAGGACTGAGATAATAACAGTGTTCGGCCCCCGAGAAGGGCTACGCAAAGGCAGAATCTCAAGCTATAAGGTATGGGAAAGTGCATGTAGCGACACGCACATAGGGTCAAACCACGGACCACTTGAAATCATCAGACATCTCTAGGGTGCAGAAACTTGGTTCTAGCACCCTCCCATACTACTTAAGGTGAGACATCGGTCCACGCTCCACAGACTATTACCGAAAGGGCTAGTAGTACAAGGATTTCTTTGGCTAACTTAACTCTGAACCTGGTTCAGGCCCCATTAAGCCAACACATGCGCCATGACCAATCCTTCTTGTGCACCAATACTATTGGAGTGGAGAAAGAACTTTGACTAGGTTGAATTATACCAGCCTCTAGCATTTCTACAACTATACATTCAATTTCACTCTTTTGGGCATAGGGATATCTGTAAGGCCTGATATTTGGAGGAACGCTTCCTGGAATCAAATTAATAGCATGATCATGATCATGAATAGGTGGGAGGCCTTTGGGAGTCTGAAATACCTTGGAATGATTGTCCAAGACTTTTTGAAGATCTAGAGAAATAGATGATTTCGATGTGGGAACCTCTAGCAAACATAATTGTGCAATTACACCTCATTGTTATTTCTTTAGAAGCTTTTTCATTCTGTTAGGGCCGATTATCTTTCCTAGTTTCCTTGTGATACCCCTTAATTCAACTTCCTTTCCTTCCGAAAAAAATTCATGAAAAGTTCTTGACAATTAAAAGCTATTGTACCCAACGATTGCAGCCATTGGACTCCTAGTACAACATCAACACCACCCATTGGAATGGAAAGAATTGGGCTATTCAATACATATTTTCCCATGGATAGCTTGATAGTATGGCACATTCTAGAACAATTTATGGTTCCTCCATTTGCAACCATCACTTGACACTCTGGTGCTGGATATAGGAAGCAATTCAATTCCATGGCTATCTTATTGAATGAATAAAATTATGAGTATTTCCTTAATCAATCAACACTATTACCTTTTTCTTCTTGATATGTCCTTCTATCTTAATAGTTTGAGGAGTGGTAATTCCATCCAATGCATTATAGGATATGGTTGGATTCATTTCTTCTTTCTCTAGGGTTTGTTCCTCATGTATATCCTATTGTTTTAATGTTTCTTATTCCTTTTATTCCTCCTCTTCACAAACTATGTAAAATAATTTCTTCTCAGCACACTTATGGCCTTTAGTGTATTTTCTATCATAACTGTAACCAATCCCTTTTTATCCTTTTTTCTTCCAATTGTTGTGGTGTCAACCTTATAGGCTGTGGAAGTCTAGGGGCAACAAAACTTCCATCTTTATAGTTGTGAGTGGTAGGCTTCCTTGTTGCCATAATTTTTCTTTCCATTTTTCTTGCAAACCCAAATGCCTTCTCCAATGAATCAGGTTCCCAAAGGTGAACCTCATGTTGTATGTTATCCTTCAATTTTGTATGAACACATCAATCCTATGCTCCTATAGAATATATTTTACCCTTATATTCAATTTTTGGAAGTCCTCAATGTGCTCCATCATTGAACCCTTTTATTTGAGACTTATCAATTGGCTAAAAAAGGTGTTTCTTTTTGTATCCTCATAATGTGCTATCATTTCTTTCATAAAAATTTCCCAAGTGACAATTTGTTTACGAGAGAAAAGCCATAGATACCATACAAATTGATTTGGTTCCAAATATAATTTGCAATGTGTACCTTTTATGTGTTTTTCACATTATGGAGGTCAAAATATTGCTCCATCTATATCATCCATGTTACGGGATCCTTGTCATCAAACTTCCTCATCTCAATATTTGTAACATGGTGGGTCTTCAATCCAACGTAAGTGTCTACGAAATCATGATTAACATTTCTTTTGTTCTCATCATGAGTTTCCTTTACTATCTTTTCACCATTAGTAAGCATTTCTTGTAGCAACTTTGTCAAATTTCTCTTCAAATCTTCCACATTTCCTTTAAGTTTTTCTTTTATACCATCCATCTTAGCTTCCACATCATTCATCTTAGCTTCCATGCCATCCATCTTAGCTTCCACACCATTCTTTAAAACATCCATCTTAGCTTTTGTTATTTTTTGTGAGAGAGAATTTTGTTGAACTTGGTATCATAATTTTGATATATCATGTTGCATTTCTTCCTCTTCTTCATGAGTCATGCTAGTGCTTTCAGGTTGCTTACTAAGTATTTCCATTTTCTTTCTTCGAGGCATTAATTAATGATAATAATTATTCACTATGCCCTTTGAATTCCTTCAAACTAATTTTTCAAACCAAACTTATGAAAATTAAAAAAAAAAACTACACACCTTTCTTCACTTTGTAGGAGCTCAATATCGAATCTGTTATATCTCTGTAATTTTGGATCTCCAACATCTGAAATTGCATCCTATAGTAGCCCATTGATTCCTCTTTCCAACCTGCAAGTCTGATCAATATTAGATTATCCAAGGAAGAGTTATGCCAAATATCCCACGATGACCTGATTATAGGCTAGTTTCATAGAGTGAACATGTACAAAGTACCATGTGTCAGTTTTTCGACCTTACGACCTGAAACCGATACACAAAAAACTAAAATCCGTCCTTTTCCTATTAATGTTTATGAAATTTCAATTTGTACCACGTGTCACTTTTTCGACCTTACGACCTGAAACTGATACACATAAAACTAAAAGCCGTCCTCTTTCTATAAATGTTTACGAAATTTCAATTTGATGCTCAAAGAGACAGTTATGATGATTTTCCCGAGGTCGGTTGTTTGAGATATGATTCGGGAGCCTGAAAAAACCTTAACTTCCTTGGATGCTATATCCAAAAATATAATGAAAAAATATGTGAAATTCAGAACCGAGGTTCCTCAAGATTTCATCTCAAATGCATTTTAATTTTAGGTTCTGAAGCATCGTAGAAAAAATGCTATAGTGAAAATTCCACAATGACCTATTTGGAGTAGTGAAACCCTAGAATCCAAAGTCTCTGATACCAAATGTTATGTAACCAGCTCACAAAATAGAAGGAAAGGGAGATCAACGACTTCAAAATCAACCTCTTCGCGGGGGAAACCTCCTTTACATTACACAAATGAACAATTCTTGGATGATACGAATAACAATACGTCCTTTCTATATATAGGAATCTAAGGGGTCCCAATACAATCAAAGCCTACATAACAATAATACTATAGGGGCACAACAATAACAATAGTGGGCTTCTATGGGACGCAATAATAACAACATGGGGACTATATGGGAAAAATAATACAATAAGGGGGTTGTACTAATAACAATAAGGGGTTACACTAGTAGTATATGGACCTAACATCCTCTAAAAGAATGTTTTCCCCTAGATTGGCCAAAAGAAAATGTAGACCCCCCTTGAATTTTTCCTAAAGAAAAGATGCTTGTAAAATTGTTGGAATATACGAGCTATAAGTAAAAACCCTAGATCTTATTGGTTGACTAGGTTTTACCCCCATTCCAAATACAAAAGTGGATGAAGGCATAGATATAGACAAATTTGGTAAACTTGTAGGGGTAACAGAAGTAACTAGTGGAATTTTCCATAAAGAGGACAAAGGTGTTATCAAAGTAGGAGGAGTGGACCGTATCACACTAATTGGTGGTAATGATGACATGGAAAAAGATATTGATGATGTGGAAGGTGATGAGGGACCCATATCCCCCATAGTAGAAGCACCACTCTCAGAGAATAAAGAAAAATGTTCAGAACCAAAAGGTATCAACTACATAAGAAAAGGTTTAAAAGGGTTGGTCAGTGGTGGGTTGGTGTGGGGTCATGTACTTATGTCAATAACTTCAACAATAACTAATTCTCCCCCCATGAATGAAGGTTTTCCTCTACAACCCAAGTGTGGTCGAAGTCCTCAATTGTTGGAGCTATCCTATCTCCTAAGTGGTGGACCATCCTCTTTAGGAGAAAGGTTTAAAAATATTTGAGAACATCAAATATTTTGGTCAACCATGGTGAATATATTTTATTATTAAATTTAATTAGTTAAGACACCACTACAGCCAACTAGAATTAGAGCAAACATCACACTATAAAATCTATGGATTCAAGCACATAAACCAAGAGAATCAAAGGGTCCTTCCCAAAACCAAAGCTTGGTCGATAAGGTCCCAACTCCAATGTGAATATGTAGTTGGGATATTTACATTATTCTCCGACTTAATGACTCTTACACCCAGAACCAAGTAACCTTATGTGTTGTGGGGTACACCCCAAGAGAACAGAGTGAGTCTAGACTAACATCTACCCTAAGTACAACAAGAAAACCCCCCTCATCATCACCTGCATCGGATACCTAATATTATGGCCACTAACGATATCAGGTACAACCCGATCTAGGGGAAAACTCATCATTTGTGTCTACACAAAAGGGTAGGGAAACTAGGCCCAAAACCTTCATAGAGATTACTTAAAGTGAATCATATGCGTCTCAAGGATATCCCTAAGTAATACATGCAAACCATTTCCACCAAGTCCAATGAAGTGGGGTAGATCACTCTATTGGACTGAATGTAACCTTGTGATTGACCCTTGTGTGAGAGGGATTCCCAGGTAATGTGTTGTTATAAATGGATTCTGACTCCCTAAATCAAGTTTCTACTTTTTGTTTTGATAGCCTTAGAGAGTTAACCTCGCCACCTATTTCAAGTCCCTAAACCCTAATCTAGTGTTAGTGTGCTACCAAAGAAAAAAAAAATGTCAAATGAATTTGATTAAACATTTATTTTATGGGTTGTTACTTACTCAAAGAGAGAAATGTGCGATTAATATGATTTGTAATGACTCAAGACCCAATCTTAATGCAAGCCATGGGAAATAAAACCTTTTTATTTTTCATTTGATGAAAGATAGCTAAAGAAGGGAAGATAGTCTTTTTCTTTTTTAAGAAATGACAACACTTCACACACCATCAATACTCTCTCCTGAAATTGACCAAATTCATAACAGAGATCTAATCCAAAAAACACCTCAAAAAGAAACACGAAAAGGTTTCAAATAAAAACAAAGCAAGAACAAAAAAAACTCGAAAGTTAAAAACTTGGCTTTCCAAAATAGAATCACCAAAAGTATTTTATCACATAGGGAAAAATAATAATAATAATAATGCAAAGAAAATTTTAAATCTCTAGTTCAAAGTAGATAAGAAAATCCATGCAACAATAATTATCTACAAAGATAAAAAACCAAACCCTAATTGAAGGACAAGACTTGAGAGGTTTGAAAATAGAAGGGAAACTTCATGACCCAATAAAATAAATAGATTGAAAAACACAACCAGACCTCTTAGATCTAGTTTTGCACAACCACAACAAACAAAAGAAAAATTTCTAATGGAAGTAACCAAAATGACAAAAATAAACTTTGACAAAAGACCAAATTGCAAAATAAAATAGATTCAACTAAAAAACAACTTTCATGAAGAAAATATAAGACAAATTTGAACATATACAATCAACAAAGAATAGATTTGGAAAATGAGATAGAGAGATAAGGGAATACCCCTAAAAAAAATTGATTTTACAAGGAAGATGCACTTAGATTATAAGCAACAAGAATTGGATAGGTAGGCATGTCATGTACAAACCACATCTTTACTGCTAAGACTCTTTGCAATCTACTACTAGCCATTTCCTTTGGCCAATTAGAATTGGAAAATAAAATAAAGGTAAAGTCAATTTAGATCTAAGGCAAATTAGCCTAAAAAACATTCAGACTAGGTTGAAAAAGAAAGAAGAAGATTCAAACACAAACAAAAAACCAACAACTAAAGCCAAAGGAGGAGATACACAACATCAAGTTTAGACTCCCCAATAGAGTTTCCAATTATGTTGTACCAAAAAAAATTTTGATACAAGGAGTTGTGGTTCCATAGATTTTTCCAAAAATAAGCCAAAACATGTGTGAAGAGTACCAATCAGACCAATCCCATATGCATGCACACAAACATGGAAATTGAAAAGTGGTGAAATGGAGCATACCTTCTAATTGAAGAGGTCGTTATTTGGTGTTTCCAACTTGAAAGATCCATTAGAATTCTTCACTTCTTGCTTTCAAATGTTGAGAACCTACACAAATAAGAACAACAAACCTACTGAACCAAATGCTCTACAAAACCCATCAGCATGAACAAAACCAAAATCTAATGTATAACATGAATAAGACAAGAGAAATCAATATGACAAGAAAGGCATCAACTTTGTATTAACAAGCCAAAATGATATCCATCAACATATCAATACTCCTTCTCAACTTTCAATCTTAGCTACCTCCTAGATAAGGGATAGTCTCTAGGCACACAAAAATATAACATAGCATTCTCTCTAATTTCAACTAAATAAATATTAATCTAAGTATACCTAATCCCTTTCCTCTTAATAGGGTTAGATTATATAGGTTCATTATATCCTTTAATGGAATGTATCTAGTCACCTAGGAGTTTGAGAAGTTAGGAGACTTTTATAAAAATGGACCCCTAGTCAACTCATACACGAAAAGGTCAAGTTGATCTCCTTGGAAATGATAGATTGGAAGACCTTTTTCTCAATTACAAAATTGTGACAAAATTTTTATGATAAATTACTCAACTATGTAATTTCTCCCCTTTAACATAGAATAACTCCCCTGTAAGACCCATATAAGTAAGATAAAGGTTCAAGGGGATGCATTTTGGCCAATAATCAAGATATGTTGAACTTGGGTCTCTCTCACTATAGTGGAGTGGAAAACAAGACTATGACAATAATACCCTTTTTCAAGATGTGTTTGTATATTAATCAACTTAAATATTATTTTCATTTAGCACATGATAAAACAATGCATGACTTGTCTAATTCTCTTTAAGATCAAAACAAGTTTACAGTCCAATGGTTTGATGTTAATATTCTCTAAAATTTAATTCTTAACACAAAGATTGTGTGATAAATTCAATCCTTGAAAAAAAGTTAGGTTTGGCTTCCATCGGTTTGGTTATTAGAAGAGATACCCAAAATGATAAACCAACTGCCATGCAAGAAAATATCTTTATTTTATTTAATAATATTGAAAATTACTTTCCAATAAAATATATATTATTTCATTGTATAGTTATAAACACAAATTTATTGAAATAAATAAATATATAAAATTTAAATAATATTAGAAATAATTACACGATATAACTTTAATTTCTAAAATATGACATCAGCAAATTTTGAATGATCCCATTATGTAAATTTGATTCTAGTTCTTAATCATGCATAAACAAAGACCTAGATTAATAAGATAAAACCATTACACGTAATGATGTATTTATAAGATGAGACAATTTATTTATATATTTCAAAACAAGATGATGGACTTATTGAGGACCTAAAATTTCCAAGAAAAATGTCGGTAGTGATGATTATGGCCAACTTCAATTATGATGTTACTTGACCAAATTTAACAAGTGTTAGCCTCTGAACCAATGTTAGCCTCTAAACAAGTGGAAGAAGAGATTGTCGTTGATAATATTCCACAAGAACCGGTATCGACACTAGAGCAAATGGAGGAAGGATTTGTTGTTGATAGTGCTCCACAAGAACCAGTGTCAGCCTCTGAAAAAATGGAAGAAGAGGTCGTCGTTGATGTTGTTCCACAAGAACCGGTATCATCTCCTGAGAAAATGGAGGAAGAGATTTCCATTGATACTGCACGATAAGAACCTATATCAGCATCAGAGCACATGGAAGGAGAGGTGGTCATTGATACTATTCCGCAAGAACCAGTATCAATTCCTGAGCAAATAGGAGAAGAGGCTGTGGCTGACACTGCTCCATAAGAACCAATATCGGCCTCAAAATGATTGGAGGAAGAAAGTGCTTATGGTAATGCTCCACAAGAACCAGTACCAGCTTCTGAGCAAATAGAAGGAAATTCGGCAGTGCCAAAGTTTGCAAAAGGATGTATCTATGCCTCTCCACGAGTACCTACATCCGAAAAATGGAGGAATTCATGATAAAATAGGAACTGGTTAATGATTTTTCTAATGCTACTCCATAAGGACCAGTACCATCCCTGAGACAAATAGAGGAATTCATGGTGAAACAAGAATTTGTTGAGGAACTTTCAAAAAAGAAAGTACCCATTAAGAGCCAATACCAATTGTTGTTCAAAGAAAACATTCAGTTGAATATAGAAATTACTAAACTAAGGAAATGGGTGATGTGGTTTAGGAAATGGGAAAGAAAGCGAAAAATTAATACTGACCAAGCAACTGCAACCCCTGGAACTGGCAGGAGGGTTTTGGTGGTAGTACAAACGGAGGATAAGGAGATGACCTCAACATCTACACAAATCAAGACACTCATCCATCTTGAAGAAGCTCGAGAGTTTCTTTTGACAACAGAAATCCAAAAATGGAAGGCCACTACTTTTCATTTCTAGCATGGATCAATTCCCATGAAGGCCCATTGGAAAGAAAGAAAGAAAGGAGATTCGAGAGAATGCAACAAGGGTGGCTACCAATTATACCACTCATATTGAATAGGCTAAACAACAACAACAAGAGCTACATAATGGGATCAAAGAGTTGCAGGGAGAGGTCGAATGTTATGAAACCAGCTCACAAAAATATAGAAAAGATAGATCAACGACTTCAAATCAGCCTCTTCGAGGAGGCAACCTACTTTACATTACACAAATGAATAATTCTTGGATGATACAAATGAAAATACCTCCTTTCTATATATAGGAGTCTAAGGGGTCCCAATACAATCAGAGCCTACATAATAATAATTTTGTAGGGGCACAACAATAACAATAGTGGGCTTCTATGGGACACAATAATAATAATATGGGGACTACATGGGCACAACTATACAACAAAGGGGTTGCACTAATAACAATAAGGGATTACACTAGTAGTATAGGGACCTAACATGCCCCTCTCCTTCAAAAAGTGTAGTCCTCAATGGTTAAGTATTTTTGGATGCTTCTGTATAAAATTCTCATCCTCCCTTGTGGAATCTTTAGCGGGTAAGTTCTTCCACTTGATGAGATACTCTGAAATTGATCGATTTTGTAGCTGTCAAGTTATTGTTTCCGTGACTGCTTCAGGTTCCAATATGATTTTTCCTTCCACGTCAAATTCTGACAATATTGTTTGAACTAGAAACTTGTCACCTATAACCTTCTTTAAGCATGAAACATGGAAAACTAGGGGCACTCAAGAAGATGCAGGAAGCTTCAATTTTTATGCCATAGTACCAATCTTTCGCAATGCCTGTAAGGGCCATAGTACTTTGGTGATAATTTATTATCCTTCTTATCTTTCTTGAGGGACATTTGTTTGCATGGTTGTATTCGTAAAAATACCCAGTCACCTATATCAAAACTCATTTCACTATGATGTTGATTTTCCTGTTGTTTCATTGGATTCTGTGCGAAAGTCAGGTTATCCTTTTTCTTCTTGATATGTCCTTCTATATTGAGAGTTTAAGGAGTGGTAATTCCTGCCAATGCATTACAAGATATGGTCAGATTCATTTCTTCTTTCTCTGGGGTTGGTTCCTGGGGTATATCCTCTTCTTTTGATGTTTCTTGATCCTTTTCTTCCTCCTCTTCACAATCAATGTAAAATAATTTCTTCTCAGCACACTTATGACCTTCAGTGTATTTTCTATCACAACTGTAACAAAGGTCATTTTCTCCTCTTTCTTCCATATGTTGTGGTGTCAACCTTGTAGGTTATGGAAGGGTAGGAGAAACAACTTCCATCTTTATAATTGTGAGTGGTAGGATTTCTTGTTGCCATATTTTTGCTTTCAATTTTTCTTTCTAGCCTGAATGCCTTCTCCAATGAATTAGGTTCCCAAAGAAAAACCTCATGTTGAATGTTATCCTTTAAATTCCCTATGAACACATCAATCCTATGATCCTCTAGAATATCTTTTACCCTTATATTCAATTTTTGGAAGTCCTCAATGTGCTCCATCATTGAACCTTTTTGTTTGAGATTTATCAATTGGCTAGAAAAGTTGTTGCTTTTTGTATCCTCATAATGTGCTATCATTTCTTCCATAAAAATTGCCCAAGTGGAAATTTTTTTATGAGACAAAAACCATCCATACCATAAAAACTGATTCGTTTCCAAATATAAAGTTGCAATGCATAAGTTTTGTGTGTTTTGCACATTACGGAAATAAAAATATTTCTCCATATGTAGTATCCTTGTTACGGGATCCTTGCGATCAAACTTCCTCATACTTATCTTTGGAACATGGTGGGTCTTCAATCCAACGTTAGAGTCTATGAAATCATGATTAATATTTTTTTTGTTCTCATCATGAGTTTCCTTTACTACCCTTTCACCGTTAGTAAGAATTTCTTGTAACAACTTTGTCAAATCTATCTTCAAATCTTCCATGTTGGCTTTTAGTTTTTCTTCTATACCCTCCATATTAGCTTCCACGTCATTCATCTTAGCTTCCACACCTTTCTTTAAACCATCCATCTTATCTTCCATGCATTTCTTTATTCATTTATCTTAGCTTCCACATCATCCATATTAGCTTCCACGCCTTTCTTTAAACCATCCATCTTAGCTTTTTTTACTTTTGGTGAGAGTGAATTTTGTTGCACTTGGTCTCATAATTTTGGTATATCATGTTGCATTTCTTCCTATTCTTCATGAGTCATGTTAGATATTTCAGTTTTCTTACTAGGTGTTTCAATTTTCTTTCTTTGGGGCATCAATTAATGATAATTATGATTCACTATTCCCTTTGAATTCCTTCAAACTAATTTTTCAAACCAAACTTATGCAAAATTAAGAAAAAACTACACACTTTTTTTCACTTTGTAGGAGATCAATAATGAATCTATTATATCTCTGTAATTTCAGATATCCAAGGTCTAAAATTACGTCCTGTCGTAGCCCTCTGAGTCCTCTTTCCAACCCTGCAAGTCTGATCAAGATTGTATTATTCAAGAAATAGTTGTTCCAAATCTCCCATGATGACCTAATTATAGATTGGTTTGGTAGAACGAACTTGTACGAAGTGCCACATGTCATTGTTTCGACCTTAGGATCTGAAACCAATACACAAAAAACATTAGGCTATTCTATTTATGTAACGTTTTATGAAATTTCAATCTGATGCTTAGAGAATATGGTAGGCTAACACATCCCAAGGGTAAGACAAAATCTCCCTTCAGTTTCCATTCTTATCCTCATCTAGCTATACATTAGGGAGGAAGAATCCTCTCTTAGCATTGATAACCTCTTGTATATCTTCTTTTCTCCAATGTATCTTGTTAGGTAGAGTGGTGACCCTACTGATGGAATATTCATTAACATATGTTATAGGCCATTGTTTTTCACTTAGTCAAAATGCCCCAAACCCAGATCTCTCTTCATCAGTTACAATTTACATCAATCCCCTACAAGGGCGAAGGAAAAACTATTCCCAAAAGTTATAAGAATCCTAGATTACATTGGCTCAAAACACTAATTTAAGACTCTATCACACTTAACTTCATTTTAGCCTGCGATGGAGCATGTTTCCCACATGTAACTTGTGCTGGTCAGTGCAGGTTGCATTTACTAAAAGTGCAATGACACTTGGAAATGAGGAAAAATAAAATAGAATTTCGACACTTCATTCTCTAGAAGATTTTGGAGTTGATTCATCCATTTTCTATTGAATATGATCTCAAATTCCTACTAATGAGGCTTTATCATTTATTTCACAGAACTTAACTCCTTTCAAAGTGCATCTAGTCCTAGTATGGTCGATCTAAAACTTCTTCATTTTCCCTATAAAATCAATACATGCTATAGAGTTTAGGTTGGCTTTTGGAGACTCTTATCTTGCCCTGATGTTGTCGTTTTTATTTTTGGAGGTCCATAATCTATCCTTATGAAATGGTGAGATTGAATACTTTATTATTATGGCAAAGAAAGGATGATAAGGTTGAGAGAGATTTGCAACATCAAGGACTCAACAATGGTTGCAATATTTCTTTGTTATCATTAATACAAAGTACATTATTTTTCCCATACATCATGTCTTTGATTATACATGTGTAGAATAAGGTTCCTTGATCTCTAATTTAGATTTAATTGAATATATCATGTTGTATATCTCGATCTATTTGTTTGTCTTGGCCATTTTGTAGGTTCTACTTTCGGGAGTTAAAGTTGGACCTGGAGTGAGAAGGTGAAGAGAAGAAGGATACTCACATTGAACACTAGGTAGGTATTCTTATTCTATTTAGAATATCTCTAGGGAAACATAGTGTAGTTTGTTTGGTCGTTTCTAGGTTAAACTTCTAAACCTAGGGAGATTACATTTGTCCACAGAAGGGATTTGTCCGGAAAAAAAGCATATATCACCATTCCTTTGACTGTAATGATCAATTCTTGGCCTTCAGGTTTTTTCAAGTTTATTGCAAATTCTAAAGCAAATTCATCATTAAACCCTTTGAGATTTTCAAAGAATCCCAACCATTGACAGTTTTCTAGGATTACCACAACTTCAGGATTTTAATGAATTATAGTTGTATAAATTGGATGTTTCTTGTTAAAGCCACCCCTCACATTGTATGAAAATGTTTGTAGAGGATTGGAGTACAATTTCACAAATTTAGACAAGTTTTTAGGAAAGAAAAATATATTATTCATGTGATGCTACAAGATACAAAGTTTCCTGTGGAACTAGGGGACTTTGTTTTATGCAATTTGTAAAAAAATGCAGTCTCTAAATATAATTGCAAAAAAAAAAATTATCTCTCCACAATCATACCAATATGAATGGAGACTAAAAGACTAGTTGACTATTCCCCTTCCCCTAATTCACAAAATTGACACAAAAATATGATAATTTCCAATAATTAAGTAATATGAATGGTGCCAAATATGAACAATATGATGGCAATAATTTCCAATTAAAATTTCTTAAGAAAACCAACATCTTTTAGCATGCTATAAGGTCTTTGTGAGAAATTTCAGTAGTACTCTATACTCTTGTAACAAATCCTATATCTCTTATAGCTTCCTACAATTTGTTTCTTGCATCTTTTCAATTTTGAGCTTAATTCATTGTAGCTTTCTCCTATAGTGATGGAAAATTCGTCATGGGATTACTAACACTTGTTTGGATGCATAACATTAAATTGAAACAAGTGGTGAGATCGAGTCAATTCCTTTCTTAGGTGGAGATGATTTTGGGTGGTGGATGATGAAGGATCAACCACAGTATCTAGTTGGTCCACCTACCCTTATCAAACTAGGTACAACTCGTACACCCACCTCATCCCATCATCATTAATTGAAAATCACTACCTTTTCAAAAGGTAGCCAATTTATCTCATTCATCCTCCCACATGTGGGAATAACTTTTAGACAAAGTGGAGTTTTCTACCAAACTGTCAAAGGCTTATACTAGTTTTAATGACTATTAAACTATTCCCTATTTGTACAAATAATGTTTTACTTATTCTTCAAATGAATTCTTAGGGTGAATCTCATATATTTGCATTTGATTCTTACCTTTCATGGTGTTGGAGCGTGCTATTTGCACATTTGCATATTTTTTCAAGATGTTGTTAATGTGTAGACAATCCTATACTAGCTTAGAAAAATTCTTGTAGTTTTTGGGGCCCCTTTTTCAAAGTTGGAGTGAGTGACTTTATTGATGATTATTCTGACCTTTTCTAAAGTTTGTGGTCTTATTTAGGAATGCTTTTGTTACCTTGGAACCTGAGCTTGTAGGATTTACGCAGGATGCTACATAAATGTGTAGTCTCCTATAGGAGTCATGGATACTCTTCTGAAGTATCAAGGGGACTTGATAATAAATGGAGGAACAAATTATGCTGATGGAGAGGGATTTTTTTGTGGTTGTGGTCGAAAAATTGAGGAACCTTAGATGTTGCAGGGTTAGAAATGATGAACAATGGAGGAGGAACTACGATATGATGCATTGTGATGAAAGATATAGGTGTTAAGATGCTTTTAGCATCTTTTACTAGCTCAGATGCCAAACATTTCCTTGATCCATATCTTTTTTCTTGAAATTGGGTCTTCCTATAACGTTACAAAACCTTCCTGTAGCAGTTTAAAGAAGCTAGAAAAAATTGTATGGGAAGAAGTTGGTGATGGAGGTGGATGATGAAATAAGGTGAAAAATAGTGTAGGGGTACCATTTGGGCCTTTTGGGAATGCTTGAGTTTATGTTTTGGGATGATTATGCAAGCTTAACTGTTCAACCCATCTCATTAATTTTCTATGGTACCTACACATAAGTCAAGGTCAGACAAAAAATAAATATATCTATCATTTTTTTCTCTTGTATTTTTTCCTTTCTTTCGAGGCATATTGCTACTTCATGGAGGTTTTAAGCCAATGGGTTTTCCCCAAGTGCATTGGAGGAGGTTTTCACCTAGATTTCTTATCCCCCCCCCCTTTTTTTTCTTTTAGACTTACAAATTCCCTCATAGAGGTTTTCATCTACTAGAGGTTGACTTAAGTGCCTCAAAGGAGGTTTCTTCGTGAGTGCTTCTTTCATTTAATGAATGGATTGGGAGCTTGGATGCTATAAATTAGATTCAATTCCTTATTGAATTGGTAAACTCAATTGTGAAGTGGGGCTTCTTCTAGAATTTCAATTGGTATCCATTTATTGAAAGTGGAATTTATTCCTCATTTATAATATTGATTTTGATTGAGCCATTGTCATAACACTTCTCATCTAGATAAGGCCACAACCATTTGGTCATGAGCTTACCCTTGAATCATTAAACCTAAAATCATACAGGAAGTCCCAATCACCCTCTTTGAGGGCTATGGTTTTAATGTGCTTGTCATGTCAGTTTTTTCTCTGTAGTTGGACTACTTTGATGTGAAATAAGGCCCACAATCTATATTCGTTTAGTGCATTCAATTATTGCAAACTATCAACTTGTGCTTGAGTTAAATCAATATCAGGTTGGGATGCCATCCTCAAGGTGTTTTACTCAAATTCAATTGAAAACAAAGCCTTATTACCATAAACTAACTCATAAGTAGTAATTCTAGTGGTGGTATTCCAGGTGGTGTTTTAGGCCCAAGTGGCCTCAATAAAAAAATTTCCCCAATTTTTTTGTTGAGGTTGATCACTTTGGTCAAAGTGCTCTCCAATGATCTATTGGTAACCTCCAATTTCCATTTTCTTGGGGGTAATATGGAGTATACTTCACATGTTGAATGTGGTTTTTCTTTATTTAGGCATCGATCAGATTGGCGGTAAACTGGGAGCCTTGGTTTGTCGCAAATTCTTTTGGAAAATTGAACTTGTACAAGATATTTTCCCTTAAAAACCCTACCACTTTCTATTCTATTATTGCTTTCACTGCCTTCACTTATGCCCACTTGATTAGTTAGTCAATGCATATGAAGATGTAATTCTTTTTCCTAGATGGGGAGTTAATAGGACCAATGAATTCCATGCCCCACTTCTCAAATTGCTCGAATGACACTTGAGGTCAGAGGGGAATCTCATCCTTCCACTTAGGTTTTCCCATGCTTTGGCACTCATCAAACTGTGAAGGATATCTCTAGGAATCCTTGTGAAGGGTTGGCCAAAAGTATCATGCTTTCAGGAATTTGTAAGTTGTCGTCTTTGTGGAACAATTGCTGCCACAGGGTCCATCATAACAAGCTGAGAGGATGTCATAGACTTAATCCTCCCTCACACATCTTCTCACAATATGATCAAGCCCCAACTTGAAGAGGTTCCCCCAATAAAAGTGTAGTAGGAACTCTTTCTAATAATCTTACTTTTCTCCTTTAAAGATAGGTGAGGAGAGAATTTTCCAATATATAGGAAATTGTAAATGTTAGCGAATCATGGAGACCTGAGTGATATGGTAAAGAGACGCCTGTTAGGGAGCTAGTAATTTATAATTTCTTCATATGTAGATAAGGTTATTCTTGATAGAAAATATAAAATAACATTCTACTTTCTAGGTTTATCAATAGTTAAGTCAAATTGTTGTAACAATAATAACCACCTACTTATGCAAGCATTCACATCTAGTTTATTCATTAAGTACTTGATTGTTGCATGATCAGTGTGCATGAAGACTTGATAACCAATGATGTAATGTCTGAATTTGTTTAAAAAATGTACAAAGGAAAGAAACTCCTTTTTAGTTAGTGAGTAGTTTAATTCAACCTTAGACATATTTTTGCCAATGAAATAAATTTCATAGGGGTGAATGGATGAAGATGGGTTACACTTTTGGACCAAATGTGGTGATGAAATTTCAAAATTCTACTCTTTTATCAAATTGAAGCCCTCAAAATTCATATAAGCATTATGAATTTTGATTAAGAGGAAAAAGACAATTTGTGGGGAATTATTAATAGCAGAAGTGTCCTCAGACACAAATTTTATTAATTAGGGAAATAAAAATTACATAGAAAATTTGCAAGAGTTTACACACGAAAACTCAACACTCTTGCAAGCAGGAAAATGTGCTTTAAATAAGTTAAATGTCCTAACATATTTTAGTTATGGATCACTAATTTAATTAACAAGTGTCCATTTACATTAAATTCCGTCCTAACAAGTCTAATAACTATTTTCCTAATTTGGAGCCTAAGAAACGACACCTTTCTAGATGCCATATCTTTTACAACAATTCACTATTTCTAAAAGGTCTTAAATATTTAATAAAATATTCTAAATAATTAAATATTATATTCTAACTATTAAACTAAGGTTTATGTATTTTTGGATCATTGTAACAATTATGTTGTTGTCTTAATGAACATTTTTTGAATTTTTTTTATGTGGTATAATATGTCAATTTTCCATTAAATGAAATGTTTGTCCTTGCAAAGTTTCGCACAACTTAAGAGGTATGCATGTGTTCACGTAGCATAACTTAGTCTAAAATGTGTGTGTGTGTGTGTGTGTATACTATATATATATATATATATATATATATATATATATATATATATATAGAAGTTGGTGAAGTAATATTTCAATTGGATTTTGTAGATACATGTGTTTCCATGATATTTTTTTCATCTATTTAAATAAATTGAAAAAATCAACAGTACCATTTTGAAGAGGACTCGCAAGCAAAGGTAGTGGTAGTTTTTGAAATTTTTTCGTTGTGTATATTTTATGTTATTGAATTTTTATTCAACCTCTTTAAAAGTGTTCAAAAATATTTCGAGCATTATGTTTAAACGAAATTAGAGGAAAAGTATCATATGAATTCAAAAATTTCAAACTCATATGCCATTAGATAGAGGATTCCTTCATGATCAACTCCACCACCTAAGGACAAATTTTTCCCTAAATCAACTAGAGTACAAAATGGTGTTGCAGAAAAATTTGTAGAAGTGGCACTAAAAATGTCATTTTTAGGACCTCAGAAGCTTGATCGAGAACTTAAATTTGAAATTCAGATAGATTGATTGAGGGTTTCCTAAACCCTTGATCGATTCATTTCTGTGGTTAACTAGGGGCGTGATTGAGCTATGAAGCTTGATTGAGCCTTTGTAAAAAAAATCAAATCCTTATGTGAATCCCATAATCCTATAATATAGATTTTAGAATCAATAACATATAAAATTTAATCCATTAATAATTTAACCAAGTTGATATGATATTATTTTACTAAAAATGAAAATTCAACTAGATCAAGGTTATGAACAACATTAGAAATGTTTTATGTTATTGTGTTGAGAGATGCACTCTATAACTCAATATGGGGGAACTGTGTAAGTATGTTTATATGTGCTCAAAATATACCTTATCATATACCTTGAATTTGAATGGATCATAAATTCACCTTCCACAAAAGGTTTTTCCACATTAAAATTCCAAATTCTATTAGATTTTTTGTTATCATGTCATGTAGAAACCTTATTAAAGCTAATATTAAGATAAAATATTATTATTATTATTATTATTAATATGAAATGGATATATAACAAAAATTTAATATTAATATATTTTAACATTAATTTATTAATATTATTAATATTGGATAATATAATATTATCTTTAATATAAATAAAATTTATTATTTATAATTAGACTATATATATTATGAGTATTTAAGCTACAAATATTATGGGAGGGAAGAACAAATACCTAGAGTGATAGAGGTGGTAGAGGGAGTGACAAGGGAGAGATGGAGATAAAGTGAGGGAGAGAGAAGAGGAGGACTGAAGAAAGAGAGAAGGAGAGGAGAGAGAGAGGGAGAGAAGGGTAACAGAGAGGGGGACACAAATATGGAGAGAGGGAGATGAGGAGAGAGTGGAGGAGAAAGAGAGGGAGAGAGATATGGAGTTGGAGGAAAAGATAGGGAGTGAAGAAGAAAGACAAATAAGGAGATATGGAGAGAATGGGGAGAGAGAATTAGAGTGGCAGGGAGATAGTGATAGAATTGGAGAGAGAGAGAGAGAGAGAGAGAGAGAGAGAGAGAGAGAGAGATAGAGGGAGGTAGGAGAAAAGAGAGAGAGAGAGGAAGGAAGAGAGGGAGGACTTAAGAGGGAGGGAGAGAGAGGGGAGTAGGAGGGGGTGAGAGAGGTAGGTAAGAAGAAAGACATAGAGAGAGAAAGGTAGAGAGAGGAAGTGGGAGTGGCAAGGGATATGGAGAGAGAGGGGGAGAGGATAGTAGGAGGGAAAATAGATAGAAGGGGAATAGAGGGAGATAAGGGGAAGAATAGAGAGAGAGAGAGAGAGGGAAAGGGAGGAGAAGAAGAGGGAGAGGAAGAGAAAAAGAGAGGGATTATATATATAAGAAACAGCGTATGCTTGCGGGGTGATATAGAGATACAAAAAGGAGAGGCAAAGGGAGATAGAGATATAGATGGAAGAGGGAGAGAGGAAAGAAGACAGAGAAAGAGAGTGAGCGGGGGGAGATAGATAGATATTAAGAGAGAGAGAGAGAGAGAGAGAGTATTTGAGGGGGTGAGATAGAGAGGAAAGTAAGGAGATATGGAGGGATCTATAGATATAGATGGGGGGGGAGAAAGGAAAGAAAATTGTTCACACTAGATGCATCAATTTCAGTGTAGATGTTGATTTCTAATCCTGTTTGATTTCTTGCACTAGATGTATTGTTTTGTGTGTAGATCTTGATTTCTAATTATATTTGATTGTTTGCATTAGATGCATTTAATTCATTAAAGATGTTAATTTCTAATCCTATTTGATTGCTTGCATTAGATGCATTGATTTTAGTGTAGATGTTGATTCCTAATCCTATTTGATTGCTAGCACTAGATGCATTTTTTTTGGTTAAGTAAGAGTGGAACCTTCTATTAACCATAAAAGTGTAATACATATGATACGCGATTTTACTAGTGCAAAGACAAGCCCGTTGTTGGTTTACCATGAACAAGGTTTACAAAATCCAAGATCAAACAATAACTCATGAGGTTACAATATCTCGTGGGGTTACATCAACTCTATAGCAAAAGACTAAGGCAACAAGTTACTTTCTATTCACCGGTTTCTCATACAAACTACGAAGCCCATCGAACTTAAAAAATACCAAAATCGCACCAATCATTCTTCTTCGTTTCGCCCCCCAAGCCTGTACCTGAACACACAATCCCCAACGTCAAAATGAACTTCCCATTTGACAGTCCACAAATCCTATGAACAAGAGAGCTGTGCAGAGAATCGACACCGTCGATCAAAGTCTATTTAATCCAATGGTCCACCATGATTTCGGCCTGAACACTATCACGATGAATAACATAAATCCAGACTTGAAAAATATTAGAGCTCCTCAACATATGGGATTTCGGGTCCATCCAATTGGTTAATGGTCGCTCTCTTTTTGGCCCAAAATCCATTGGATGACTGAGGCCAAAATAATCTGCGGACTATGGCCATTCAACTAGCGAATGAGTTAAGCAACATTTTACTCTCGCAATTCTCCTCAGCAAAATCGGTCCATCCTATCGATCCTTCATTCCCGATCATTCCATATCATTTCCTTTGTTTGTGATCCTCCCATGCTTAGACTGAGATCCGCTATTCATTTTTGAAACCCTCCTGAAGTAGCTCATCTAGAACAACCCATGACCTCTGTTCCACCAGGAATTATATAATTTCTTCACTTCTTCGATATTCTTTTCCTTGAGTTTTAATGATTGGGAGATACCTCAGACCAAGGACCTCCTCTCTTCTTACCTTTCGCTAGTCTTCCTCCTTCTCTTTGCTGAAGGTCTGGAAGTGCTCCATATCTTTGGCAGCTTGACAAAGACAATCATCACATAGTTTACCTGGAGGTATCGACTCCCAAACGTGTCGAGTACCACTTCCCTTACTAATCACTCCATTCACCAGATGATGAGCCAACATGTTTGCTTTTATTTTCACATGGAAAAAGTTGATGGTTCTTATTATTTGCAGGTGGGTGTGAATACGGTGAAAGACCTGCGATAGCCTCCAATGTTTCCACACTTTTTCTGGTGCTGTTCCATTGCACATTTTATTGGCTGCTTTGATAATCAATTCCAAATCTACCTCAATGATGACATTGTGTGAATTTAAATTCACCAGGGTTTCCAGGCATTACTCTAAGGCCGTGAGTTCCACCATGTTATTAGTGGATTTCCCCAAGTGACTATGAAAGATCTCCTTTATGTGTCCCTGGGTTACCCTTAGACGCTTTGTCTATATTGAGTTTCAAGAACCCTTGTGGAGGAGGCTTCCAAATATCCATACTTGCATTTGTTTGGCTCACACCCTTGTTTATGCCCTGTGGGACTATTGACTAGAGACCCAACTGCAATGGTATACAAGCTTCCTGGGGCCAAGGAGGTTTCTCTAGAAGTTTCCACAACAAACCTCTGACTGTTTCTTTGATCTGTCATAGAATTTGTGCAAGTATGTGCTGGGGCGTGCTTGTCTTGCTCTTGAAAATCTTGCCATTGTGTTATTTCCAAACATCCTAGATGACAAAGCCTGGAACCAGAGTCCAAGTTTTATTGACGATTTCATTTCTTGAGAAGTTTTTCCTCCAATTATTCAAAGTGTTGGTGATGTTGAGTCTGTCCATATTAGTATGCCTGAAGACTGAAACCACCCAATCCCACATAGTGGAGGTGAAAGGGCAAAGGTTGAGTAGGTGATTCATCATCTCCTCTTGTAGGCCACATAGAGGGCATTTGGATGGGTCAACACAACTCCTCTTTAGTAGATTCTCCCAAGTTAGAATTTTATTTTTTCGAACAAGCTAAATGAACAACTTTATTTTCATTAAGTGAGGGTTCAGCCAAAGGTTCTTCCATACCTGAACAGGGTTTTGGTCGCTAAACCACGTGACTATTATTTTAGCTTCTTTGAGGTTAAATTTTCCTTCGGTGTTCCTTCCCCATCTTAGTTGGTAGACAAGGAGCACACCAAAATCTTCCTTTGCTCCAAATCACGAGCAAGAGAATCTGTCTGGGCCTTCAAAGGGCTATCTTCACTATGGCCTAAATCCTTCCAAATTCTCCATTTACCATTGTTCCTTACCTAACCCCAAAAGTCACTTACTATAAGTAAACATTCGTTGTTAGTATCATTTTTGAGAGTGGCGAGTTCGTCCTTAAACAAATTGGGTTCTTGTTGCCAGTTGTCCTCTCAAAATCGTGCCAGGTTCCCAGCTCAGATCTCCCAGAAACTATGTTGCTGGACAATACCTTTATTCTCCCAAGCAAGATTCCAAATGTGGGAGCCCTTAATGCATCATGAAATTTGGATGTGATCCCTCTCCTACCATTTATTTGCATATTTTTGTTTCCAGAGCTTGGCCCAAGGGGTTGCCAATTCCTTGAGCCACGTCCATCAAATGTTAGCTCCTGAAACTCTGCCAAGAGTTTTAGGGTCATCAAGCCCCAAACCACCATGGGACTTGGGTTTGCAGATCTTGTCCCAAGCTAATAAAGCCCATTTCTTTTCTCTTCCCCTCTGCCCCATAGAAAATCCCTTTGAATGCTCCTGATCTATTACAGAAATCCTTTAGGAGCTAGAAGAGATGAGAACATGAAAAAGGGAATAACCTGCAAGACAGCCTGTGTGAGCACAAGGCATCCCACCAAATTTAAAGACTTGCATGTCCATTTCCTAATCTTGTCCCGAATCTTATTCATTATTGGCTCCCACACTCCCTTGCTTAGATGTTTGTCTATAAGAGCCATTCCCAGGTACTTGGAAGGTAACTGGTCCCTTTGAAACCCAATAATTATGGTGATGTTCCTCTGAATAGCAATGTCAATGTTAAAGAAGAAAAATTTTGATTTGTTGAGGCTTACCTTTGTGCCAGCCACCATAGGAAAATCGCTTAAGATTTGTTTGATTAATCTGGCTTCCCTGACTATGGGTATACCCTGCAGCATTGTGCCATCCACAAACTATTGGTGAGTATTTGTCACTCGATCCAGGGTAGGTTTGAGACCTTGGACTCTTCCTTCAACATTTGTTGTTTTGATCGCTCTTCCTAGCCCTTCCATTATAAGAACAAAGAGGAAGGGAGAGAGCAGATCCCCTTGTCTGAGACCTCTAGAGGGTATGAAGGTTCTTGAAAGAGTGCCATTAAGCAAGATGGAAAAACCAGCTGTGGATACTAGTGCCATAACCCATCTTATCCAGTTGTGGTCGAAGCCATAAGCTCTTAATACTGCCTTTATATAATACCAACTTAGCTTATCATAAGCTTTCACTAGGTGTAGTTGAATGATCATACCAGCTTGTTTATTTCTTTTGAGAGAGTGTACCACCTCATGAGCTTGGATGATGTTATCGAGAATCTATCTTCCCTCCACATAGTTAGTTTGCTCCTCTGAGACGAGAGCTGGAAGAAGGGGCTTGAGTCTGTTGGAGATAACTTTGGAAATAATTTTTTACACCAAATTACATAAAAATATGGGTCTGAAACCATCTGGAGTCATGGCCTCTTCTTGTTTTGGGATTAAAGCTATGAAGGAGGCATTAAGAGCCTTTAGAGATGATTTGGATCTACTTGAGTCTTCCACCACCTCAAGGATATCCTGTTTGATTGTTCTCTAGAAAGATTTAAAGAAGTCCACATTGAAACCATCTAGGCCTGGAGCTTTGCCATTTTGGATTTCATTGATCACATCACTGACTTCCTCTTCCGACACCTGGCCTGTTCAGATTGTGGTTGTCTTCTCTGGTGACCAGCTGAGGGATGTACTTTGTCAAGTTACTGAAGAACCTAGATCTATTGACTAGAGGCTCCTCTGCTATGTTGAGGAAGTGTTGAACAAGGACAAATTCCATTTACTTGTGAGAGACGAGCTCTATCCCTTGAGGATCTTTGAGTTTTGTGATTCTATTGTGTGCCCTGTGATCTACAGTAGATTTATGAAAAAACTTGGTGTTTCTTTCTCCCTCTCTAATCCACTGCACCCTTGATTTCTGTCTCCAGAAAATCTCCTCTTTCATGCATCTATCTTCCCATTCTTTCTTCAAAGAATCAGCTAGTTTTTTTCGCTCCTTAACGAATCCATCTGTGATGATGCTCTGATTTATCTCCTGGAGCTTTTGCTCAACTTCTTTTTTAGTTTTGAAAATATTACCAAACTCCTTTTTGTTCCAATCTTTAAGCCTGTATTTGATTTGTTTAAGTTTCTGCTGGAGCAAGAACATGTTAGTGCCTTGAATGTTCAGATCCTCCCTCCACCATGTATCAATATTGCTGGTGAATTCAGGGTGAGAGAGCCATGCATTTTCAAACCTAAAAGGTTTGTTTCTAGGTGTGCCCATAAAAGTGGCCTCAAATTGTACAGGCCAATGGTCCAAGCCTCCAAATGGGAGGATAGAAGCTGACATGGCAGGGCTTGACAGAAAGAGGTCCTCTGAGATGAGAAATCTATCGAGCTTAGAGGTGAATTGAGAAGCCCCTCCTCTCTTATTTTTCTAGGTGAAGGTGCCATTTAAAGCTTCAGTGTCCACTAACCCCATGTTTAGTATGAATTTTTGGAAGGCAATGGAGTCTCTACCAATCCAAGGCACATCAGGGTGTCTCGCTCTTAGCTCCTCAAGGGCTGTGAGAAGCTTGAGCTTGTCTTCTTGCTTTTGAGGCTCGTAGACATTTGTGATCATGTAAGTCTATTGATCCCCTACAGGTTGACACACCAGTGAAAGATAGTTCCTGGATACTTCAGCATCCAGGATTCCAAATTTCTGGGGATCCTAGAACGTAAGTATCCCCCCCACTGAGTTTTTTACTTTGACCTCTAGATACTCATACTTGATTAACCATTTGTTATGTATTTCTATGATCTTGTCCATCGAGCATTTTGTTTCCTGAATAAAAACCATATCTGGTTTTTCTTCTTTTTTCTATTGTTAATATTTATTTGTTTTCTTTTACTTCCTATACTTCTAATGTTCCAGGTTGTAAGCTTCATTAAGAAATATTTGTAAAGGAATATCAAGTAAGATCTCTCATCTTACCTGAGTTAATCATGAGTTTCCCACATTCGTTCAATAACTCATTCTGTCTTTTTCTTCCTCTCTTCCTACTCGGGTTCTTGGGAGATTGTATCTGCGAGTCCTCCATCATTTTGACCCCCCTTATGCTCTTGTCCTTCATGATTTATTTTGACTCCAGAGCCCTTTGATTGTGATCTCTAGAGGAAGAGTTGTTGAACCCTATCAAATTCCTCTTTTGGCAGTGAATCCACTCCTTTAGTGATACCTTGTTCCAGAAACTTCTCTAGATCTAAATTATCCCTTTCTAGAATCTCTTGCAGTTCATGGTCCTCCATTCCAACCTCACTTAGGGTCATCTCATGGTCCCTACTTATCTCCATACTGCTTGGCAAATCCTCCTTTTGCTGGCTATTCTCTGTCATAATTTCCATGCTTGCATCCCTTTCCTTCTCATTAGGAGTGATCTCCAATTCCTGGTTCGTTCCTTTGTTTCCAAATTCTTCTTTTGGGATATTAAAACCATTTTGGCTCGATTGTCTTTCCTCATCAATCTTCTTTTTTTGTCGCTTCCCACCTTTCCTTTGCCCCTCACCTTGGTGAAACCCTCAGGATTTTTATATGTTGTGATTTTGACGTTTCTTTCCATTTTGTTTGTTGGATAGTCTCTGTATAGATGCCCATGTTCATGGCATTTACGACACCTAAAACAGACATGTTCATAGTCCACCACTTGCACCCATTCTTCGTCATACAATTCTAAAATGATCGTGTCTGGAAATGCCCTAGATAAGTCGCATATGATATCTTTATAAAATGCCCCAGTTTGTTGCCTATTGTATTCAGAGACTCTGGAAACCAATAATCCAAAGGAAGAAAGTAGAGTCTAATCCATACTGGTACCGATGTGAATGTTTCGCGTTCTAGGAAAAAATTCATCATCAATGGTCTCATGTAGAGGCCTAAAGTAGCGTAGAAATAAGGTCCTCCTTCGAACACTCTGTCTTTGTCCTCTAGGCTTGTGAAAACCACCATGAAGAAGCCCTTGGATCCCAGGTGAAGTTTTAGTTCCCCCTTGGGTTTCTAGTGGCTACTTATCCATACATGCAGCACCTTCTCTGTTGGCCATATCCCCATGAATTTGCATATAACCACATATTCTGTCATGTGATATTTGCGTGCTTGTAGTTCTTGGTCGCTTAAAATGACTTGAGGAATTATGATCGACTTGGGTTTGCAAACCCCAGTTGTGCTCATGGAAGCTATTTTCTGATCACTGCCTCCTGTCCTCTTCTCCCTATTAGCTTCCTGTTGATCCCTTTCTTGTTCATGAGGTCTGTTTTTTCCCAATGTTTCCCTATTAATAGCCTCTGTTGCCATCTCCATAGGTTTCTTGAAATGATGTGTTCCAACGTCCTTGCTTCTGTCCACCATTATTTGACTGTAGGAGGGAGCGGGACTCCCCCCTACGCGTCCTGCCATGGTACCCAACGATACAACCCTAATGTCAACCATAGCTCAAATTGCAAAGTAGCCCTTCTTCTTCTTTTCTTGCACCCCCACTTTTTTGATAATTTTCTTCCCTAGCACTAGATGCATTTATTTTAATGTAGATGTTGATTTCTAATCATATTTGATTACATGCATTTATTTCAATGTAGTTGTTTATTTCTAATCCTATTTGATTGTTTGCATTAGATGCATTGATTTCAATGTAGATGTTTATTTCTCATCCTATTTGATTACTTGCATTAGATGTGTTGATTTTAGTGAAGACGACGATTTCAGATTTGAAGTAACTAGATATATGGTGTACATTAATTTAAAGGTAATTATATTAACATTGTGCATTGATTTCAATGTAAGCACAACAAAATTATTGACGACATGCATTGATTTATATGTTATAGTAATTCAACCATAAATAAAATACTTTAATTTTCTTCTCAAATAAAATGTTCACTTAATTGAAATGTTTGCTTCTTGAAACTATAAACTATTTGTAATTAACTACATTCTTATTATTCTCCTTTTCCATGCTTCATATTGGATTGTCAAAATTACAACACACACACACATACATCATGTTATGACTAAGATTTTGTAGGTAACCTCAAATGAAATAAAATTGAATAAAACTTATTCGTAAATTTTACATCTCCACATATTTTAAAATTGAATAAAACTCATTTCAATCATAAAAAAATTGATTGAAATACTTGGATAGCTAAGAAAATTTAGGAAAGTTGATAACATTATATAAAATGATAGAAATGTTATCATATATTATTTTTTGACATGTATTAAATTCCAATACATTTGACTTATATTATGTTATAGCTAAGCTCTTGTAGATAATCTCAAAAGAAATATTATTGAATAAAACTTATCTGTTGTTTATAGGACATCTTTTAAAATTGAATAAAACTTATTTCAATCCTATTTGTATTTTTTTAATTGAACCTTGAGATAATAAATTGATTGAAATACTTAAAAAAGTTGACCATGCAATGGTATATGGGTGGGTCAAAAAAAAAATTCATATATATATATATATTATATATGGATGACTTTAGAATCCAAATAATTTATTTTTAAAAGTAAATTGTAATAATATACATGTTGACTGCGCTAAAAGACACTTTCTACAAGCCAACATGAAGCATGATCGTAATTATTTCCATGCTCAATATTTAATTGATACATGATATATTTTAGTTCATTTTAAGTATCAAAGTGACTTTCGTCATAGTAAGATTGTATTTATATCATATTATGACTAAGCTCCTATAGATGACCTTAAAATAAACAAAATTGAATAAAACTTATTTGTTGATTACAAGACATCTTTTAAAATTTAATAAAACTTATTTCAATTGCATTTGTGTTTTTTAATTGAATCTTGAGATAGCCAAGTAAATTTAGAAAATTTCATATTTAACTATATGCAAAATTATAGAAACACATATGACTTAAATATCATGTTATGACTAATTTGTTGTGGATGGCCTCAAAATAAATAAAATTGAATAATTTTTTTTTGTCGTTTACTAGACATCTTTTAAAATTTAATCTAAAACTTATTTCAATCGTATTTGTGTTTTTTAATTCAACCATCATATAGTTTAGTTCATTTTAAGTATCAAAGTGACTTGCATCATAACTTAAGATCATAAATATTTTCTTAGTCTATGAAACTAGAAATAAAATCTGCTATATTTTTTAATAAAAATTATAGTATATAGAAAAAAATTAATCTAGTGAAATACTTTTAATAGATCGATAAACATAAAAAATTAATGAACATCCATAAAAAATATTAACAAAAATCCTAAATTGAAATAATTAATGTATCAATAAACTATCCATATGTAAATATATACAAATTACAAATATCACATGTGTTAGAGTCAGTATTTGCATACTGCCATCAGTGATCAAAACCCCTCTTCTATATCATATTAGTGTCCCATGTTGAAATTTTTGTCATTCCACCTATGTCCTCATGCAAAAATTTACTCACTGATGGTAGCCCAAGTAAAAATCCCACTCTCCCTAAAAAAAATCAATATTTGTTGCCCCACCTTCCTGTGTCTTACTGAGCATAAATTCATTTTAAAAGCTCATTTCATCATGTCTTATGTTAGTCAAGTCTACATGAAAGTTTGGTTATTCAAGGTCCCATTAGTTCACTAGGTTTCATTCCTCCAAGGTCCAATAGAAACATCATTCATTGCATAAGGCCAGCAAAAGCATGAGAGTGAAAGAAATAATATCCCCTTTTCATTCAAAAAGGATTCACAAACATGTAACTATGGTTACCAGAGATCTAATTTTCATTCCAAAAGTATAAGTTTTGTTTCAGATTGTAATTTTATTTCAAAAGGGAGATGTAATAATTTAATTTTATTTATGTAATTTTATGTTTATCATATGTAATAAGTCACTATTCCTAGTTGTTTACTCAAACTCTATTGCCAATATCATCCAAGCAAAAGTCAAAAGTAAAGATTGCCAAAACTCCAACATTATCCACCTGCAAAGGAAAAAGTTAGAAAGGAAATTAGCAAAGAGGTCAAAAAGGTGAAATGAAACATTAGAAAGTGGTTTTAAACTCAAAGTATCAAATTCACTAAGTTATAAAGGACTTCTTGGCTTCAAACTTAGCTTCATTTGCTTCTTACCATTGATTGAGCAAACCCCAAGAGACCCTTTTCACAGTTAAGGGTGTAAATAAGCATAACAAAGCAGGTGTTGTGCATTCTCTTATGGCGTTGCACGTTTTGTTATGGCGTTGTGGGTTCTCTTCTAGCGCTGTGTGTTTACCTGGTGCTGCACGTTTCCTTAACGCGTTGCACGTTTCCTTAAGGCACTGCATGTTTCCTTAAGGCGTTGTTCATTTCCTTAAGTGTTATAGACATATTTGGGCACTTCAACCCCAATCACATATGTAAATAAATCAAGGGCTCTTTAACCCCTAAAAATGTTGTTTCATACCCTAAAGGATGATGGTCAACTGATTACATCATTTCCCAGAAGTTCCACCTGAAAAACCACTCAGAAATGGCCAAAACTAGACCATACTGACTGCTCCACTGTTAATGTGCGATGCATACTGATTCCTACACTAGCCAAGTGTGATGCATACTGAAGAGGCCTTCTGTAGGGTCTGATGAGTGAGAATGGACAAATGGCTGAGACAGTTTGCTAAGTGGATGCTCATGGAATCTTCTAGAAACTTCTCCTATGACACTTGCCTCTCTGAATTCACCCGGGCTGAGTAAGCGATCAATGAAATCTCCAAGTGGAACCAAGAACTATCAGTGGAATGACACTAATATAAAACCCAGAGCTGACTCACACCCTTACAAGACATCTATAAATGGATCCCTCATCTGAGAGATCTGAAGGCTGGAATTTTATAATTTGTAAAGAAGTGTTGTTGGTTTATCTTTGAGAAGAGACATTGTATTGTTGGGTGATATTTCTTTTCATGAGGTGAATAGGGCTCTGATGTTGGGAGGATGATGCTGGATTAGACAGCTAGTTTGTAATCCTCTCTTCTATTATTAATAAAGTTCTTTGAGTTTTCCTCCATACAATCATGTACTTGTGAATCTTGTTATTTGTGAATGCAATTATATGTTCAATGTATTTCTGATTCTGCATTGTTTATGATATCATAGATCGAGATGCTTTGATGGTGTTTTGTTGCTTTGGCTCTATAGGCATTCTCTAAGTAGGACAAGTAGGAGAGGAGTTGCAAGCTCTATGAAGGGAGAGAGAAATCAAGCAAGGAGTCAAGAAGAAGATCTAGGTTGGTCCCCTTTGCTTCTCTCTTATCTATCATACATAAAGAGAATCAGAAATTACTTTGATTGTTTGTTTCTAAGATAGCTACCAATCTTAGTGGGACTAGTAGATCGAAAAGACACTAGTTTTCCCAGAAACAAAATGGCGACTCCATTGGGGAGCGAATAGTTTGTTTGTTTTTTGTTGTTGTTTACTTTATAAACTACAGACA
Organism: Pinus taeda; assembly: GCA_000404065.3. Lineage (NCBI taxonomy): Eukaryota > Viridiplantae > Streptophyta > Pinopsida > Pinales > Pinaceae > Pinus > Pinus taeda. The sequence continues at coordinate 93,152 of APFE030606468.1, forward strand.
AAGCATGAAGTTAGCCAGATAGCCTTCGAACTGCTCTTGCTATGCAATTGCAAGTTAGATGAATGTTGCTTCAGTCAATCTTCGGGTTGGTTTATGAACTGAACATCTAACTTACAAGCATTATAAATGCCCTTGTGTTAGCTCAATAACCTCCTAAGATCATATCGTTATACTTTGTTCTTTACTGTTCATAGTAGCTCAGCCTAAATCACTGAACTTAGCTATAAATTTGGGAAAAAACCCACCTCAGTTTCACTCCCTCGCCCATCGCACTATCTGTAACTAAAAAACAGTATGCAACGCACCTCCCGTGTGTAGCAGGTGAGATGCATCCCTATTTCTGAGAAGCACAGGTGTGATGATTGAGTAATACTATTTCTCTCTTTGAAATTTTGGTTTTTCCTCCTTGTTTTCAGCTCTAATTAGTTGTTTAGCTGCTTATGATTAGTATCTCATTATTGAAGCCTCCTTCCTTTACATTGTTCAGCCTCCATTGATTAGGATTAGTAAAATTTTTTTGTGTATTTGTCCATCATTTACGATCCTTCATCAAAAAGTAGCTTAATCGAACTGTCGTTTTTGATGCAAAAGTGTCGTAATTGTCATTTTGAGTAAAAAAGAAGAGTGTCGTAAAGTCTTCCTCCTGTAAATAGTCGATTGTACTTTTGTCATTGTATTTGATTTGAGTTGTTAATATTTTAGGTGTCGAAAGCAGTTTTCTATTTGAAATCGAAAAGTGTCATTTAGTCTTCCTTTCATTTTAAAAAGAAATTGTCAAAATGTCGCTTTGAAGAAAATAGTTCAGATCTATACTTAGTTTTCCTTTTTTCATTCTCATATTAAGGAAATAAAAAAAAAATACATGCATTTGCATTTTCATTTGGACTGTGTGCAAAAATGATTTAAGAAAAGTGCATTTAGTGTGTTCTCTTTTCTCTCTGTTGCAAGAATTGTAATATTCTTTCCTTAGTAGCTAGGATTTTCATTGCTAAAAAAATAAACGACTGTTTATCATTTTAGATTGCATATTTAGGAATTTTAAATCTACATCACGCGATGAACCTTGAAAGACAAACTTCTACACAAGATCAATTCTAAAATAAATCTCAATGAACTTAACAATTCTTTGGAACCTAACACAACACATCTAGAGGTCTAGGCTAGAGATGTGTTCCTCCGTCGTAAAATCTAGTAACTATCATTCTCATCGAAGGTTGGGTGATTCCTCCTCTTTGATACGACAAGTGCTAGCATGGAATTTTGCTCCCCATACCTGTTATAGACATATTTGGGCACTGCAACCCCAATATTATATGTCAATAAACCAAGGGATTCTAAGTCCCTAAAAGTGTTGTTGCATACCCTAAAGGAACAAGGTCAGTTGATTACATCATCTCCCAAAAGTTCTCCATGAAAAACTGCTCAGAACTGGTCAAAACTGGACCATCTAACCTGCACCATGGTCGAAGTGTGATGAATCCCACCTAATGCACACGGGGGGTGCGATGCATACTGAAAATCCCTTCTATGGGGTGTGATGGGCGAGAGTAGACAAATGGAAGAGACAATTTGCAAGGTGGATGAGCATGGAATCTTCTAAAAACTTCCCCTGTGACACTTGCCTCTTTGAATTCGCCCAGGGATGAGTAAGAGATTATGAAATCTCCAAGTGGAATTGAGAACTATCAGAGAAATGAAAGTAATAAAAAACCCACAAGCTGACTCACCCACCTGCAAACATCTATATATGGATCCCTCATCGTAGAGATCCAGGGGCTAGAATTTTGTATTTTGTAGGGAAGTGCTATTGGTTTCTTTGTGGAACATCATAGTGTTGGGTGATCTAGCTTTTCATGAGTTGAATAACGGCTTTCATGCTGGGAGGATGGTGCTGGGTTAGATCAATGGGTTGTAATCCTCTCTTCTACTACTTCTATCAATAAAGCTATTTGAGTTTTCCTCCATATTCTTGCATGCCTTTGAATCTTGAATTGATATATGCATTTGTATGTTCATATATATCTGATCCTATATTGTTTATGATTATAGATCTCTATGCTTTGATGGTATTATGCTGCTTTGACTCTATAGGTATTCTTTTAAGCGGGACAAATGAGGAAGGAGTGACAAAGATCTGTCAAAGGGGAGAGGAAACAAGCAAGGAGCCAAGCGGAAGACTGAGGTTGGTACTCTCTGCTTCTCTCTCATCTATTTCTCATAAAGGAAAATAAAAGTAACTTTAGTTTGTTTGTTTCTAAGATAGCTACTTTTCTTAGTGGGACTAGCAGCTCTGAATGGACACTTTTCTCGATAACAAAATGGCGACTCCACTGGGAGCGAATAGATTGTTTGCTTGTTTCTAGTTTGTTTATTTTATAAACTACAGATGGAGCTGAAGTTATGCCAGCTAGCCTTCGAACTATTTTTGCTATGCAACAACAAAGTAGATAAATGCTGCTTTAGTCAATCTCCGGGTTAGTTTATGAATTAAACATCTGACTTGCAAACATCCTAAGTTCCCTGGTGGTGGCTCTAGTAACCTCACTAGATCAGCCCCTATGTTTTGTATTTACCGACTATCATTAGCTTAGCCTAAATCCCTGAACTAAGTTGCAAACTGTGACCAAAAACCAAGCTAAAATCTTGTCCCTGGACCATTGCACTATCTCCTTTTGATAGTCTGGATGCATCGCACCTCTCGTGTGCTGTAGGTGAGATGCATCCTTGTTTCCTTGTGTTACAGGTGCAATGATCAGATAAGACTGTTTCTGCCTCTAGATTTTGGATTTTCTTCATTCTCTTCAGCTTTATTAAGGAGTTTTGCTGTTTGTGATCAGTATACCATTGTTGAAACTCCCTTCCTTTACATTATTCAGCCTCCATTGTACAAAGAATTGTCATTGTTTTTATGTATTTTTCGCCATTTACAGTTCTCCTTTACAAACAATAGCTTAATCGAACTATCGTATTTTGATTTAAACGTGTTGCAAGTGTCATTTTCAGTCAAAGAAAAGAATCCTCCTCTTTTTGATAGTCAATTACACTATTACTCTTGTATTTGATTTGAATTAATAGTATTTCAAGAGTCAAAAGCAGTTTTCAATTCAAAATCGCAAAGTGTTGTCCTTGTCTTCCATTCATCTTTTGAAAACAAAATTGTTAGTACTGTCACTTTGAAAGAAAATATAGTTCAAATTTGTACTTAGCATTCTTTTTTTCATTCACACATTAAGAAAGTCGAAAATAAGTACATGCATGTGCATTTGCATTTAGACTGCTTGTGGAGATTGATTTAGAACAGTGCATCTTAGTGTGTGCTCTCTGCTCTTTGTTGAAAGAATTTCGCTTCTCTTTCCTTAGTAGCTAGGATTTTCATTGCAAAAAGAGAAATAAATGTCTGTTTATCATCTTAGATTGCATATTTAGGAGTTGTATATCTACATCACGCTGTGAACCTTAAAGGCAAACTTCTTAAGAAATCTCATCTGTAAAATAAATTTCAATGAACATAAAAACGCTTTGGAACCTAACACACAACATTTAGAAGTCTAGGCTAGAGACGTATTCTGGCATCATAAAGCCTGGTAACTATCGCTTTCATTGTAGGTTGGGTGATTCCTCCTCTTTGAGACGACAAGTGCTAGTACGGACTTATGCTCCCACGTACCATTGAGTATATATTCTGAGACCACAATAGGCTATATCCTTTATCCTTAGGAAGCTGTGTCTGCGCCCTATCGATCGCAATGCACTGAACACAACATTCGAGAAGATTTACTGCCATACCATAAAGAGTATTCTGTAGTTTTGCGATTGGTTTGGTAATCCCTCTATCTAGATTTCTAGAGTAGTCACTTTTGTTCCTTTTCAGACTCCTTAAAAGAAAAGGTCCATCTGAGCACTTGTCACGTCAGGCTCATTAAAAATAGAAGGTGACAGAGTCATCTTTAGCTTTTTCTTGACTCTTAAAAATTGAAAAAGCAAGTTGTGTCAAAGCATCATAAAATTTATTTTAATCGAAATAATGTCACTGTTCCCTCGTTGATCTTAGGTTGAGAAAATGTAGTCCACCAACCAAGGATTTCCCCTTGGGGGAAATCCTAGTCCTTTCTCCTCTGGGGGAGATGTTGGCGCACCTCATATGGCCACATTGTCCCTTCCAAGAGGGATAATTGACCTGCCAGTATGGCTCTTCTCGAACTCTGTTGTTCAAAGCACCGTGATTCCTGAGAATCAAATCAGCAACCAGATGATACTAGAGTTACCCCCCAACCTTCTACTTTGTTTGTTTCTCCCTCTCCTTCTTCCTCTTCACTTGGTGAAGCTAGTAAAGTTAAAGACCAAGTAACTGAAAAGAAGAAGAAGAAGAAGAAGAAGCCAACGGCAAAAGGGGACAACCAAACATCGTCTAGCAAAAATACACACACTGCACCATTCAAACCTAAATCTCCATGTGTCATTTACAAAGGGGACCACTATCATCGAGATTGTCCTTGCATCCCACAGATCTTAAGGGACTGGTCTCCCCGCTTGCACAATTCAGTGTCCTCAACCTCTGATGATCATGTTAAAAGTACACCGTCAACTAGTGAAAACGAAGTCACTGGACAAAAAGGAAGATCTAAAATTCCCTGTAGACTGTGTGAAGGCAATCATGCCATCCACCATTGTCCCTTCCTAGACGAAGCTAAAAGAGTCTTGGATAACCGTCCTACTTCACCGGTACAACTTCCTCTTGGATACAAGAAACTCTTGCCAAGTCCATCACTAGTTGAAAATCTGACTGACACACCTTTGTGGTCGGTCGAAGAATCTATCATTGAAGATAAACCTTCTGAGTCCATACTGGACCAAAGTCAACAGGTTGAGACAACAATTGACCCAATCTTGTCTTCAGAAGGTCTACCTTCAGATGATATAGTCACCAAAGAGAATGAGAATGACACTTTTCAAATTATTTTCGTAAACACAAACTCTGATGAACATGGGGGCAATATACCCGTTCCTTTACCGCATGAAGGAAGTTTGTCAGAGAATTACCTGGCCATTTATTCGGTCCCACGTCCAAGAAACCTAGTCGTTTCCTTCAATTGGAATCTACTAGGTAGACCCCATCTACCATCTAATGTACCATTCTGAATCATAGTACAAGCTTACAGAATGGTCATGGTCAGTACTATCATAGAATAAGGGGCTTCTATGAGTATCCTTTCCTCAACTGCTTGGAAAGTGCTTGGTTCACCATCGCTTCTACCTGAGATGCAAAATCTGATAGGCTTCAACAAAGGAACCAGTCGACCGTTGGGGATCCTTCCAAATTTGCCTATAACCTTAAGGAAAACCATTTATCTGAACGTAATGGTAGTCCAAGGACCTTTAGATTACAATCTACTCCTTGGGCATGACTACATTTATAGCATGGGAGCTATTGTTTCCTTGCTCTTTAGAGTGATGTGTTTTCCACATGAAAGCAGAGTGGTCCAACTCATAGACCAACTTTCATTCCCTAGTTCACACATAGCTAATAGTCAAGTGCCATCCCTAACTAGTCTTTTTGTACAAGGAATGTCTCATCAATCTCCAATCAATCCACTTGATGAACGTGAGTGATTCAGTGAACGTGACTAAACCCAGGGGGCATGCACCCTGGTCTGCATTGACAGGAAAAATTTAGGTATAGGGTATGTTTCTGTAGAGGATATATGACTACTTTGACACACCCATCTATTTAGGAAAATGGGATTAGATTGGAATAAGATTCCCTCGTCAAAGTTATTCAAGTGATGCGTCCCACTGTTCACCTTTGTCCATTTCAATGGACAAAGCCAAGGAAGTGTTTCTATCTACTGCACAAGTGGAACCATGTTGTGGATACAAGAACTTTTGTATGGTAACTTGGAAACTCTACTTCGCTATACCGGGGGGCATGCAAACCTTTTTGCATGCAAGTGAAAAGCGACCATTTATTTTGTTAGTTTGTAGGTTCTTAACCCTTTATACTAGTAGGATTGGTCATTCCTAGCTTGCATAATGAAAGGCTCCGGAGAAAAGTTGCGAATGGGGCAAGCTCCTTAAAAATGAACCTATTGATGAGACATCCTTATTATACGACTAGCATGAGCAATTTTACACTAATTTCAAGCTTGTTAAAAAATAAACCTAGCAATGAGGATATGTTCCACCAGAGTTTAAGCTCATTAAAAAATGAACCCACCTTCGATAAATAACCATTGCGATCGCATCATTATCAGATTTTGAGCCTTGGTTGTGTTCTCACCATCACCTCCACTCTTTTTTAGCTGATCATATGCCTCCATTTGATTATTTACCCCTTTTGAGGAACAACTGCAATGAGTGATCCTATTAGCCACCTTCTTTACACTGCCGTGATTGAAGAGTTCCAAACATTACCTGGAACCAACTGCTATCCTAAAACATCAATCGTTCCTCAAAAAATGAGTCTCCTTTAAGATATTTTCATTTGACTTGTAAAATACGAAAAGATTGCCAAGCAATTGGCCTTTCCAGCTCGTTAAAGTGATTGGAAGTGCCATCCCTCCTCTAGATTTTAATCTTTTTGGACCTGAGGTATCATTGCACAAAAAGATCAAGTGCTTGTCTTGTTCAAATTGTTAAAACTATCGAAAAGTCATCCCTTTTGTATTATTTTATACTTTTTTGGACTTAAGGGATTATATAATGAAAAAGGATTACTAGAGTTTCCATTCCGACTCTTTTTAGACTCTCTAAAATTGAATAGGACCAAGTTTTCTTTATCGTTAAACTCATTAAAACATAGCAACGAGTTTTCCCGAAGAGCAAATTATAGAACAAGCATATGTTATCCTCCTCAAGCTTGACAAAAATAAAGAGGTAGCAACTTGAATAAACTTTATTGGTAGCAAGTCGCTCTTGAACATGAAACTTTCACTCCATCACCATGATTGAGTCAGGCTGGGTTATTCCATTCACCGGTCATATCACCATTGGTCCACTGTACCATCCATTTTTGGGTTGAATGCTACCAATCCATTTCAATGTCGCCGATATGTTCAAGAGAAGTCACTTAGAGAATTCACCAACCCAACTTGTGTTTCATCTGTTGCAATACCTTCACCCTTCATTCTTTCATGACCGCCACCCTGAACCTTGTATCATCAGATCGTTTTCACCTCCACAAAATCATTTGCTCCATTTTGTGTCGTAGATGTGGGATTCATTAAGGCCCTCCTACGATGGGTTACTTCTTGTCGACATCAGCTCATTATCCAAGAAGTTGACTTAGGAACAACCCTTTCAATACTTTGAAGCTTGCATGCCTCAATGGCAAGTGTCTCACTTCTGGCGATAGGTTTACATCAATGGCCTTCGACCAAAATATTTTGTGTGGTGTTCAATGTCAAGTCCCATTTTCACACCATGTGAATTGTACTGCAGTACCTTGAGGGTCATTATCATTATCAGTGATTACTCTCGTGTCTATTAACAACTTACATCATTGGCTGGCAATCGGGCGATGTCTTTCCATGTTCGACTTCAGAACATCTTTTCACATGGATCGACTTGTACTTCGGGTGAAGATTGAACGTGTTTGAAGACCCTGGATCTAGTTTCATCCATCCGGGCTGTGATATATTCAGGAAAATAAAGACATCAAATGTACATCATAGCTGCACAGATAATCATCTAAGCCAAAAGATGATGGCTCTACCAGAATCATCAGTCTGGCATACAGATGGTTGTTTGTCCAATGTACATGAAAATGTATTTATAAAGCTAAGCATGGGAATTCCTGCCTCATCTAGATCATGAAAATATTATGAAGATAATGTATTGTATTGTATCTTATTACAGGTCACAAAAACTTCGGATCCTCATGATAAAGCATTTCACCTAACATCAAAAGCTTTACGACTGCATGCTTTAGGGGGCAACAGTTATAGACATATTTGGGCACTGCAACCCTAATATTATATGTCCATAAACCAAGGGATTCTAAGTCCCTAAATGTGTTGTTTCATACCCTAAAGGAATAATGTTAGCTGATTACATCATCTCCGAGAAGTTCTCCATGAAACACTGCTCAGAACTGGTCAAAATTGAACCATCTCACCTGCTCCATGGTCGAAGTGTGATGCATCCCACCTAATGCACATGGGGGGTGCAATGCATACTGAAAATCCCTTCTATGGGGTATGAGTGGCGAGAGTAGACAAATGGCACAGACAATTTGCAAGGTGGATGATCATGGAATCTTCCAGAAACTTCTCATGTGACACTTGCCTCTCTGAATTTGCCCAGGGATGAGTAAGAGATCATGAAATATCCAAGTGGAATTGGGAACTATCATAGAAATGAAACTAATCAAAAACCCATAAGCTGACTCACCCACCTGCAAACATCTATATATGGATCCCTCATTGTAGAGATCTGGGGGCTGGAATTTTGTATTTTGTAAGGAAGTGTTGTTGGTTTCTCTGTGGAACATCATAGTTTTGGGTGATCTAGCTTTTCATGAGGTGAAGAAGGGCTTTCATGCTGGGAGGATGGTGTTGGGTCAGATCAATGGGTTATAATCCTCTCTTCTACTACTTCTATCAATAAAGCTATTTGAGTTTTCCTCCATATTCTTGTATGTCTTTGAGTCTTGAACTGATATATGCATTTGTATGGTCAATATATATCTGATTCTATATTGTTTATGATTATAGATCTCTATGATTTGATGGTATTATGTTGCTTTGACTCTATAGGTGTTCTTTGAAGCGGGACAAGCGAGGAAGGAGTGGCAAAGATCTGTTAAAGGGGAGAGGAAACAAGCAAGGAGCCAAGCGGAAGACTGAGGTTGGTACTCTCTGCTTCTCCCTCATCTATTTATCATAAAGGAAAATGCAAGTAACTTGAGTTTGTTTGTTTCTAAGATAGCTACCTGTCTTATTGGGACCAACAGCTTTGAATGGACACTAGTTTTCCTGATAACAATACCATCGAGTATATATTGGGAGACCACAATAGGCTGATATCCTTTATCTATAGGAAGCCATGTCTACCACCCTATCAATCACAATGCACTGAACACAACATTCCGGAATATTGATTGCTGTACATAAGTCCTTGGTAATTTCTGTTTAATTTACGACCAAGGTGTATATTGCAGTTTTGCGATTGGTTTGCCAATCCCTCTATCTAGATCTCTAGAGTAGTCACTTTCGTTCCTTTTTGACTCCTTAAAAGAAAAGGTCCATCTGAGCAATTGTCAAATCAAGCTCATTAAAAATCGAAGGCAACTAGAGTTATCTTTAGCTTTTTCTCGACTCTTAAAAATTGAAAAAGAAAAGTTGTGTCAAAGTGTCATTAAAATTTATTTAATTCCGAATAACACCCTCGTTCCTTCGTTGATCTTGGGTTGAGATAATGGGCTCCACTGATCAAGGGATCCCTCTTGAGGGGAATCCTAGTCCATTTCCTTCTTTCGGAAATATTGGTGCTCCTTATATGGCTACATTGTCCCTTCCAAGAATTACAATTGGCCTGCCAGTATGGCTATTCTCAACCTCTGTTGTTCAAAATACCATGATTCCTCCATAATCAAATCAACCTCCTATTGATCCTAAAGTTGATCCTTTGCCTTCTTTCTCATTTGTTTCTCCTTCCCCCTCTTCCTCTTCGCTTGGTGAAAGTATTGGTACTAGTAACCAGGGGGCTAATAAGAAGAAGAAAGGGAAGAAGAAGAAGAAGAAGCCAATTCAGCAAGGGGGCAACCAAGCAAATATTGCTTCGAATGCAATCTAATGAAAATCCATCCGTTAAGCCACACAAAGTCAAATATCCATGCATAATCTGTGCGGAAGACCATTTTTGTCGAAAGTGTCCTTATTTTCCTCTGATCTTGAAAGAATCGTCTTCTCGTTCACACCATCTAGTGTCATAAACCTCTGGTGATCATGTTGGTAACACTCCATCAACTAGTAATAGTGAAGTTCATGGACAGAAAAGGATGGTCAAAGTTCCATGTACGTTATGTGAAGGTATACACCCCTTTCACCTTTGTCCCTATCTGGATGAAGCCAAAAGAGTGTTGGATAACCGTCCTACTTCACTGCAGTGACTTCCATCTGAACTATCTCTAAATCCTTCACTAGTTGATGAACTGACTGACCAAAATCAACCGTCGGTCGAAACCACTCTCTCTAAAACTGAATCCTATGAGTCTATACCTGACCAAAATCAATAGGTGGAGGTAACATTCGACCCGATTTCACCTTCAGCTGATCGGACCTTTCCCGAAGAGAGCGAAAATAATACCACTGAAGTTCTTTTTGTTACCTCAGATTCAAATGAGCTTGGGGGCAGTCCAACTTTTCCAGCAAGACAGGAGGAAAATCCTCCAGTTTTCGTAACTTAAGTGGTTAATTTTCTTGTTTCTACAGTTCCCCCTCCAAGTAGTCTAGTCACTTCCTTTGATTGGAATCGACTGGTAGGATCCCATCTTCCGTCTTTTATGCCCTTCCAAATCATAGTACAAGTTTGTAATATGATGGTATCTAGAACTATTATAGATGAAGGTGCATCAGTGAGTATCCTTTCCTCAACTGCTTGGCAAGCGCTCAGTTCACCACCGCTTGTACCTATTGCACAGAATCTGTTGGGCTTTAACAAAGGAACTAGTCAACCATTAGGGATCCTTCCCCAGTTACCTATCACTTTTGGAGGAAAAACCATTTACCTGAGCATGATGGTAGTCCCAGGACCTTTAGATTACAATCTACTTCTTGGGCATGACTATGTTTATCACATGGGAGCTATTGTTTCAACAATCTTTCGAGTGATTTGTTTCCCACATGAAATCAGGGTTGTCACCATTGACCAGCTTTCATTTCCCAATCCAAATATGGCTCCTAGTCAACCATCTTCCTTAAATGGTCCTTTTGTACCAATGGTATCATCCCAACCATGAATTACTTATGTGGCAACCAGTTCCATACTTACATCAACTGACGATCAATTCAACGATGTTGTACACCATGTATTGGGGGCATTGGAACCAAAGTTCTCCTTCATGACCTCTTACAGGTTGTGATCAGGGAGACGGAGGATAGTTTGTAGTCTTGTGTCAACCTCATTAAAAAATAAAACCAAGGATATGAGCATAGTTCCTTGTCTTGTCTCAAGCTCATTAAAAAATGAAACAAGGACCCCTGGAACAAGTTCCAAGTCGAGTCTTTAATTCGACCTTGTAAATCAACCTTCATTCCATCCACTTGATTGTGGTGAGTATTCCGGTGAATGTAATGAAGCTTAGGGGGAATGCACCCTGGTCCACTTCAGAAGACGAACCCAATTGAAAAGATAGATTTCCTTGTAGGTTATGTGATCAGTCTAAAATAGAGATTTCCTTGTAGGTTATGTGATTGGTTTGAAACACCATTTCCTTGTAGATGTGATCGGTCTGAAACAACCATTTCCTTGAAGGTGATGTGATTGGTTTGAAACAACCATTTCCTCATAGGTCATGTGATTGGTCTAAAACACCATTCACTTTTGTCCACTATGTGGACAAAGCCAAGGAAGTGTTTTGTCTAACCGCAGATGAAACAATCCTGCTTAACTGCAATGACTTCCATATGGTGACCTGGGGACTCCCCTTTTCTTGATGCTTGGGGTAATGCAAACCTTTTTACGCAAGTGAAAAAACGACCAATTTCTTTTCTTAGCATTTTATATTTTTTAGCTTTTTATTTTTAACTTCTTAGGTCAGGTAGTTGGTCTGGAAATTTCTGCAGACCAGATGGAGCAAAGGAAGGGTTTTGACGGAAGACAAAACCATCCAACCTAACCTCAGTAGTTCCTTAGCTTTTTAGATTTTCTAGCTTTGTAGTTTGGTCATTTCTAACCTACATAAAAAGGCAATGAGCATATGTTATTGTAGAGTTCAAGCTCACTAAAAAATGAACCTACCAATCAGAGACATGTTTGACTACTGTAATGAGCAATGTTTCCGCAAGGTTCAATCTCGTTAAAAAATAAACTTGCTACTAAGCATATGTTAACGCAAGGTTCAATCTCATTAAAAAATAAACCCGCCTTTAGTAAATGACCTCTATGATTTCCATGCTATTAGCCTTTTGAGCCTTGGTTGTGTTCTACCATCACTTCCATTCTTTTGGTCGATCATACACTTCCACTTGATTGTTTACCCTTTTGAATAACAACTGCGACGAGTGGTTTTGTTAACCACCCTCTTCACACCGCCATGTTTTGAGAAGTTCCAAACTTACCTCGAACCAGTGGCTACTCGAAAACACCACTCGTTCCTCAAAAAACGAGTCTCTTTTAAACTCTTTTTAGACTCGTTAAATATGAAAATATTGTCGAGCTATTGGCCTTTCTAGCTCATTAAAGAAAGGGGAAGTGCCATCCCTCCTGTATTTTAATCTTTCTGGACCTGAGGGATTATGCCACAAAAAGATTGAGCACTTGTTTTTTTGGCTCACTAAAGCAATCGAAAAATCATCTCTTACGTATTATTTTATACTTTTTCAGACTTAAGGGATTGTGCTACGAAAAAGGACCGATGGAGTTTCCTTTTCGTCCCTTTTCAAACTCTCTAAACATGAAAAGGACTGAGTTATCATTTTTTTTAAACTCATTAAAACAATAGCGACAAACTTGTCCACCCAGACAAGAATGAGTTTCACTGTCGCTAGGCTCGCTAAAACATAGTGATAGGTTTGCCTGAAGGGAAAATTATAGAACAAGCATATGTTATCCTCCTCAAGATTGACAAAAATAAAGAAGTAATGGTCAAAAATGACTAGGGAAAAAGGGAAGAAAACTTGAATAATTTTATTGGTAGCAGGTTGCTCTTGAACATGACACTTTCACTCCATCACCATGATTGAGTCTGGTTGGGTTATTCCGTTTGCCAGTCATATCACTATTGGTCCTCTGTACCATCCATATTTTGGGGTTAATGCTACCAATCCATCTCAGTGTCATCGATATGTTCAAGAGAATTCATTTAGAGAATTCACCATCCACCTAACGCCTCATCCACTATAATACCTTCACCTTCCATTTTTCATGACCGCCATTCCTGAAACTTGTATCATCAGATCATTTTCACCTCCAGAAAAGCATTTGCTTCGTTTCATGTCGTAGATGTGGGATACATCAAGGCCCTCCTATGATGGGTCACTTCTTATCAACACTATCTCATTATCCAAGAAGTTGACTTAGAAACAACCCTTTCAGTACTTTGAAGCTTGCATGCCTCAATGGCAAGTTTCTCACTTCCCGTGACAGGTTTACATCAATGGCCTTCGACTGAAAGATTTTACGTGGTGTTTGAAATCGAATCATATATTCACACCACATGAATTGTACTGTAGTACCTTGAGGGTCATTATCATTATCAGTGATTCCTCTCACGCTTGTTAACATCTCACATCATTGGCTGGTAATCAGGCGATGTCTTTCCATGTTCGACTTTAGTACATCTTTTCACATGGATCGACGTGTACATCGGGTGAAGATTGAACGACTTTGAAGACCATGGATTTAGTTTCATGCATCCAAGCTATGATATATTCAGGAATATAAAGACATCAAATGTACATAGACGCTACATAGATGGTCATCCAAGCCAGGGATGATGACCCTTCATATGAAGAATCACCAATTTGCAACTGCAGATGATTATTTGTTCTATGTACATGAAAATAAATTTATAAATCTAAGCATGGGAATGCCTGCCTTATCTAGATCATGAAAATAATATGATGATGATGTATTGTATTGTATCTTATATAGGTCACCTTCGAGTTCAAATTCCTCGGATCCTCATGATAAAGAATTTCACCCGATATCAAAAGATTTATGACCTCATGCTTTAGGGGGCAACTGTTATAGACATATTTTGGAACTTCAACCCCAATCACATATGTCGATAAACCAAGGTCCTTTTAATCCCTAAAAGTGTTGTTTCATACCCTAAAGGATCATGGTCAACTGGTTACATCATTTCCCAGAAGTTGCACCTGAAAAACCACTCAGAACTGGCCAAAACTAGACCATACTGACTACTCCACTATCAAGGTGCGATGCATACTGGTTCCTACACTAGCCAAATACGATGCATACTGAAGAGGCCTTCTGTAGGGTGTGATGAGAGAGAATGGACAAATGGCTGAGACAATTTGCTAAGTGGATGCTCATGGAATCTTCTAGAAACTTCTCCTATGATACTTGCCTCTCTGAATTTGCGCAGGGATGAGTAAGAGATCAATGAAATCTTCAAGTGGAACCAAGAACTATCAGTGGAATTCCTCATCTGAGAGATCTGGAGGCTGAAATTTTGTAATTTGTAAGGAAGTGTTATTGGTTTATCTTTGAGAAGAGACATTGTATTATTGGGTGATCTTGCTTTTCATGAGGTGAAGAGGGCTTTGATGCTGGGAGGATGATGTTGGATTAGACAACTGGGTTGTAATCCTCTCTTCTATTATTAATAAATTTATTTTAGTTTTCCTCCATACAATCGTGTACTTGTGAATCTTGTTATTTGTGAATGCAATTGTATGTTCAATGTATTTATGATTCTGCATTGTTTATGATATTATAGATTGAGATTCTTTGATGGTGTTTTGTTACTTTGGCTTTACAGGTATTCTCTAAGCGGGACAAGTAGGAGAGGAGTTGCAAGCTCTATCAAGGGAGAGAGAAATCAAGCAAAAGATCCAGGTTGGTCTCCTTTGCTTCTCTCTTATCTATCATACATAAAGGGAATCACAATTTACTTTTATTGTTTGTTTCTAAGATAGCTACCAATCTTAGTGGGACTAGCAGATCAAAAAGACACTAGTTTTCCCGGAAACATTAAGGTGCTACGCACTTGCCTAAGGCACTATGCACTCTGCACTAGTGTTGCATGTTTGTCCAGGAATGCCACAGTCACCTCCTCAGCTTCTCCAAAGTGCATTCAACCTCCAAACAAGTAAGTAGTAGTTAAGGAATGTGTTTTTCTTCCTCCTCAAGTCACTCCCAAAGTGTTTTAAGGGTTTAAATGAAGATTTACTTGAATTCTATATCTAAACCCTAGATCTGCCCCAAAAAATACCTTGTAGTCTCAATCCCTTTTATACACTCCCCTAAGCCTTCATTCCCTTTCCCTAAACCTTTTTATCCCAGATACCCTCTAACCATTTTCCCCAAAACCTAAGTCTTAGGTGATACAACTAACTAGGCTCCCAATACCCCAATAATGAAAACGATTTCCCCCATCCCCAGCTATCGTACTACTACCCTATATCCCCCTCCATTACATATATCCCTTCACCCATCATCTTCATATTTACCCTTCCCCATTTACTATTAACAAAAAAATACATTCCCACTACCTTACACCTCCCTAGGGTTTGATATTAAACACCATGGAAGAGAAAGAATAAAAACCATACAATGAAGAAGAGGAAATAGATAGAGAAGAAACAGAGGTCAAGAAAGCTCACAAAGGAGGCCAGATACATAGATTTGAGCTCACAGATCTTAGGGAACTCTTAGCATCCCCTATGACTATGACATCCTTCAAATGGCTAGGTTGTTATGATTTCTATGAGCAAGTTTAGGCAGTCCAACACTAGCTTCAGTTGACTAGGCTCTTCATAGCTAAAATCAAAGACAACCCAGTCAGTCTAGCAGGTATCACTTTTACTTTATCTATTTCCATTATATTAGCTGCCACAGGAATCCCAGATGTTGGGGAGAAATTGTTTAAACAAGGTGATTTGAAGAGGCATTATCATGAGCCTTACATGAAACCAAGTTACCGAAATGAAAGAACGGGCTATTTTCCTTTTTCACACCTCCTTGAAAGATATGTCCCAGTGGTGAAGATTATGTAGAAATCTTGAATAATATGACACATATTCACAGAGATTATCCTGATTATACACTATTGTGGAATACATGCATAATACATAACCTCCTCTACGTTGATAATCAATTTACAGAAGCAGAAACAATAACATGTGCACATAGAAGCATCAATCACACTTATCAACACAGTATTTTCCCGGGGAAAGCATCTCACTAAAAACCCAAACTATCTATATATTATATTGATTGAGAACATGTAACAATACATAGTATAATACTATTCACAAGTATCCGGTGCTATCACCACCTGTTACACACAATACAACTCTGATCTGATCTCCAAATCTCCTCCGCTGCTTGCCTGCCTCCATTGCACAATACCTGCATGAGAATGGCTCAACCAAACTCGTTTTTACCTTGTGATAATCACCCACACTGGAAATCACGTGAGCAGAGGCTATAATCACTTGGTATTGGCCCCATACTGTGCAATACTCATTGGCATACTCAATCCATAGTCACAACTCACCCTTTCACTTACCTCTAACACCTGTCTCTACTGAACTATCCATGCACTGAGTTAACTGATGTATTCTTCAGTTGCATTATGAGTTAATAATTGGTGAATTAATTAATAACTAATTCACACAACTCATCACTTAGTCTATTGGCCAGTTAGACTAAATACAACTAGTTCAACTAAGTCAAACTGAACACAACTCCATTAACTGCTCATCTAACTCCACAGAACTCAACCACTTGAGTTCTAACTGAAGTCCTTCATGCAATAGCTCAGTCAACCCATAGGTAACCATGTATTTCCTTCTAGCAGCTACATGTGCCACATCCGTAGCTCGAACTGAAGTGCTCCAAGAGAATAAGATAATGTTTATAGTACAAATATTATTAAGAGCTAATAATATTCGACTGTTCTATTTTTACCCTAGTAGTCTAAAAATAGACTCCGCCCATATGTCTAAAAATAGAAGTCCATCTATTTTTACCAACTTGACCAATCATCCACAAATAGCATCCTACAACTCATAGACAATGATCCATATGTCTAAAAATAGACTTTGCGCCAAAACTTGCCTGCGAGACCACTTAGTGAAGGTGACTCCTTTCCACTAAGCTCCATCATCTTGTTGCATTCTCAACAAGAATTTCTTGCTGCACACTTTTCAAAACTCCCTCTCAACAAGAAAGGCTTCCTCTCAAACCTGATCCTGTAACTCTCGAATGTTCTGCATGCAACACATCTACCCGCTCCACTTGCTCCAACAACACTTGGAACAAAAACACTCCCAACTGACCACTCTGAGGGGCTAGGAACATAATCTGATGCTGAAGCTCTACCTGCTACTGACAAGTGCTCCCTCGCTGACATTTGCGCTACTGCAACATCTTCATGCATCTCGCACCATTGCACACCTCTCTGTGTTGTTATCACTCAGGTTGTCCCTAGGCTCCTATTAGGGATACGACCGAGGTAACCACAAACCAATCTTCTGATTGCAGGTTCTAGCCCACCTGCAATCGGAGAGGGCTCTCTCCTTTTGATTCAACCTTAGTTGATGATTTTAGGCTAGCTTCTTGACTTCAAGGGAGTGTTGATTGTGATTGGAAAGAAGGTAGGATTCTCGAACAGAGAGGCAAGGTAAGGAGCGATAAGATTTGAACCATTGGGCATGGAGTCACAGATTGAGGCATGCAAGCGTTTTCTTGGTCACAAGGGGATACGGAGTGGGATAGCCACGCAGGATACAACATTCAAGCTGCTGAAAGTATGGAATGAACATCAGGGATGAAAGGAAAAAGAGAATCATTTCATCATGCTGAGAGAGGGGAGAAATGGATGAGTGGGATCCCGGAGCAGTTAAGAATTCCAAAGACATGCACCCATATATGAAAGAAACAGGGTAAACTAGAGCAGTTAAGAATTCTAGCTCATGACTGTTTCAGAAGAAAACATCGAAAAGTGCAGAAATTGAACTTAAGGTGTACTTAAAAAAATCTTAAGCTATTCTTTTTTCCTGCAACTTAGAATGGCGGAAAGATGATAAAACATAAAATAAACAGGGAGGAAAAACACTTATTGGATCACGCAGAGACACAGGAATTCCATGATCATTCCTTGGCCAAGAGAAAATAGCAAGTTGTTTCGCAATCCATGCTTTCAGCAATCTTTGATTATGAAAAATATGACAGTTACAGTGCGAGTCTTAACTCAGAGAAAATTGTTGGAGCTCACCAACAACTACTACTACCAACCAACCAACCCTTTACAATATCGCTTCGGGTGGTATTTATAAACAAAATATCCGGAAGACATCATTACAAGTGACCATGACGGGTCTGCTTAGAACTCTTCAAAATATAAATGCTTGCTAGAAATAAATGCAAGTAAATATTTTGGCTGAGCTGGGGGCAGCTGAATCGGAACAGGTGACGAGGTGGCCCTTGGGGACCAGATGCATTGCTGCTGAAGTGAATGTGCTTTGGGGTTGCAGTTCGGCTTACGTGTGAATTGAATGTGCAATTATTATGATTTGAGAGCTTCAAGTGATTTTTCTCTCCTCCTATGGATCTGCTGGAAGATATTCAATTTCTCTTGCTTTGGGCCACTGCTCAAGATATTCTCTGATACACTTTGCTGCTACATTGATGATTTCCGTCGTTGACTGATACTCTTTGACATGCTTGAAGCCTGCTGATTTGATTTGATACACTTTGAACTCTGTGAATGATCTGTTGTTGTCTTTAAACCGGATCCTTTGGCACGATTGGGCGATTTCGGGCTTTTTCGGCGCGCAGTGGGCTCGACAATCAGAAGATTCCCTGAAGATTCCTGAAAATGGCCTATTTCCCGTAGCGATGCGCGAATAGTGCTTCGCGCATCGAAAACTGCCTCTGTTTCTTGATCTGGAGCTCCGAAGTGTGACTTTTCTCCTTGCGCGAAGCGTTTTCGGCTTTTCTGGCTGCTGATGTAAGCACTGCATCGGCTGTACGGCGGATGACGTCATCAGTGGGTCCCTGGTACAGCACGACGTGGTGGGGTACTGGTGAACTGCGGTGAAGAGACTCTGATGCGATATAGCGATATTGCGTCGGCGGGAAAGAGGGGGATCATTGGGTTGGGCGTGTGGTGCTTGTGATTGCCGATATCCGATATCGCGATATCGCATCGGGGGAGACGGAGGGGTGAACAGATTGGACAATCGGCGCTTGCGATCGCCGAACGCTGATTTCGTGATATCGCATCGATGGGGAATGGACGGGCAATGTTTTGCATGAAAGTGAGATGGCGAGGTTACGATGCAAAAACAGCTTTGAAGTGGGAAAAAGGTAAGTAAGTGGGTGTGAAGGGCCTTTGAAGTTTCGGAAGGGGTCCAACTACTTCAGGAAATCTTATACTTAGGAAGAAGTCCAAAGTATGCGATAGGTGGTTTCGGAGGTTGGGTTCTTCCTTAGTTTCTGATAAACTAAGCAATTCCCGGGACTTGCTATGGTTATTTTTCAACCAAGGGAGGGAATATAACATAGGGGAATTTACTTAATATTAATACGGGGACGGGAAACATAGGGAGCTACATAATAATGTTAATGGTTAGTGTGGAGGTGGTAAGAAAGCGCTAAGTTTGGGGGAAACTTAGGCTGTTGCGGGGGGGTAAGACAATACTTCAGGAAAAGATATGGAACAACTTTGAGCAAAGCAGATCTTTACTTAACCAGAGTGATGAAGATGATGAACTAAAGAGGTGTCAAGCAGATCTTGACCTCTTTTTTAGGGATGTTAGTTAATGATTGGGGGAAAGCAGAGAAGAGGAGTTAGTTATACCTCATTTGAGCCTTTTGCTTACAAATATTTGCTGATTATGTTCTGCATGATATGATACCTGCAAACTTGGAACTTGTCAGCAATTCAGCAGCCTCAGAACTACCTACCCAGCCTACTTCCTAGCATTTTTTCTTCTTTTGCTTGGGGGTGCACTTAGACTTGCAAACCCATCATACATTTTTCTTTTGATGTTTCCTATCTACATACTACCCTTATTTCTTCCAGATCCCAGATTAAACTGTTGGACTCTTCTATTTCTCTACCTATCTAAGAGTCTGCCAAGATTAAACTGTTTGGACAAACTTAAAATCTCTATATTCTAAAACATGAAATTTAAACCTAGGGAGACCAAGATTAAACTGTTTGGACCTCCCTTCAGCTAAAAGTAGCGATACCAGGAAAACCTTTACAAAATTTGAAGGCAATTGAATGAATCTTGAAGTAGCCTTCTTTATTTGGAGACTGTTTGAGCAAATATGGAGTGTTGCAGCAAGCAAAGTACGACATATTTGGCCTGTGAAATGCCAATCATGAAAAATGAATACTTGCTGCAGCAGGAGCTAACAGTGGCTCCACTCGGGGATGGCTTTCCCTCCTTGGCGGGAAGTCAAGAACAGCAGGCCAGAACGCCTCTTGATTTTAGTTCTGTCGTTCCCTTGCAAAATTTATTTCCTTCGACCGCTTTATTCTTCTACCTTACTACCCTAACCAGGCACTGCTTTGTCTTAGTAAAATTAAATAACTAGTTAGCCATTTTAAGTAAACTGTTGGAACACGATAAGTCTTGCTGGACTGATCGTTTTTAACGCAAAAGCTCCGAATGCCTGGGCATATGCTTTCACAACCAAAATTGTGGCCTCCATCATTTGGCGCTGAAGCTTACAGTCTTCACTGAGGAAAGATGTTAGCAAAAAATTGTTAAGCCAGAGTTCCATGTATTCTGCGATTGGATCAATGAACTTACCCTATGAGAGAACTTCCTCTGCTTCATTGGAATCTTCAGTAGAATCATGCAGAGTCTGTGAATCAGCAGGTGGCGGCATCTTCTCCTGAGATGAGGACGGTAGACTTCGGCATGATTTAGGATCTTCTGGGTCGAGGGGAGCAGCTGCATCTTCGGTAATGAGCCTAGCAGATGATCCTCTCTGTTCTTTTCCTTGGATCCCAGATCACACGGAATCCTCAGGTCCTTCAGGCGAACGGGTTCCCTCCTGAATATGGGCATGTAAGCTCAGGCATGATTCCCGGGCTCTTTGGGATGGAAGGATCAGTACATCGTCGTGTAATGACCCTAGCTGTTGATCCTTCTGCCTTTCCCTTGGAACCCAGATCATACTCAAACTGTAATTCAGGAGATAACACTATTTCCCGTTGAACTGGAGGAGGAAGATTTTGGCAAAACTCTTGAGGGTTGCGAAAATTATAAACCTGAATTTGAGCTCCCAAGAGTTCAATTTCATTCTCATATTTTTGCACAACAAACTCAAGGAACAATTTATTTTGGCCGCCAGGTATTGTTGACAATACCTTTCTGAAAAATCTATCGTCAAGCTCAAACTCTAACAAACTTTCTCTGCATTTTTATAAAGCTTCTTCTATCGGAAGTTCTTCCCAAGATTCGGTCATTTTCTTTTGTTGTTAATACACGGGGCACTTGGCTGTAACATTTGGTTCGTTCCTCAGTGGAGCCTTTGATTGAAATTGAAGTGGAGTCGCCAGGTGGATGTCTGGATTCTGAAGTGCTTGATCTCTGTCCACCGCCAAAGATCAGAACTAAACATGACAAGCTTTGAAAATAGGAGCACTTCCTCCATTGGGGTTTAAAGATGAACCGTGTGCTTGAACCCCCAATGGTGAGCGCAGATACAGGTCGACCGAGACTTTTACAAGTCAGTTTCTTCCATTGTAGAGCTGCAGATTGATTGCATTGATTTATCTGAGGAGGTTCCCCAGCGGAGTCACCATTATGTTATCGCTCAGGTTGTCCCTAGGCTCCTATTAGGGATACGGCCGAGGTAACCACAAACCAATATTCTGATTGCAGGTTCTAGCCCACCTGCAATCGGAGAGGGCTCTCTCCTTTAGATTCAACCTCAGTTGATCTGGATTCAACCTTAGTTGATGATTTTTAGGCTAGCTTTCTGACTTCAAGGGAATGTTGACTGTGATTGGGAGGAAGGTAGGATTCTCGAGTAAAGAGGCACAGTAAGGTGTTATAAGTTTTGAACCATTGGGCATGGAGTCACAGATTGAGGCATGCAAGCGTTTTCTTGGTCACAAGGGGATACGGAGCGAGATAGCCACGCAGGATACAACATTCAAGCTGCTGAAAGTACAGAATGAAAATTAGGGATGAAAGGAAAAAGAGAATCATTTCATCATGCTGAGAGAGGGGAGAAATGGATGAGTGGGATCCCGGAGCAGTTAAGAATTCCAAAGACATGCACCCATATATGAAAGAAACAGGGTAAACTAGAGCAGTTAAGAATTCTAGCTCATGACTGTTTCAGAAGAAAACATCGAAAAGTGCAGAAATTGAACTTAAGGTGTACTTAAACAAATCTTAAGCTATTCTTTTTTCCTGCAACTTAGAATGGCTGAAAGATGATAAAACATAAAATAAACAGGGAGGAAAAACACTTATTGGATCATGCAGAGACACAGGAATTCCGTGATCATTCCTTGGCCAAGAGAAAACAGCAAGTTGTTTCGCAATCCATGCTTTTAGCAATCTTTGATTATGAAAAATATGACAGTTACAGTGCGAGTCTCAACTCAGAGAAAATTGCTGGAGCTCACCAACAACTACTACTACCAACCAACCAACCCTTTACAATATCGCTTCGGGTGGTATTTATAAACAAAATATCAGGAAGACATCATTACAAGTGACCGTGACGAGTCTGCTTAGAACTCTTCAAAATCTAAATGCTTGCTGGAAATAAATGCAAGTAAATCTTTGGGCTGTGCTGGGGGTAGCTGAATCGGAACAGGTGACGAGGTGGCCCTTGGGGACCAGATGCGTTGCTGCTGAAGTGAATGTGCTTTGGGGCTGCAGTTCGGATTAGGTGTGAATTGAATGTGCAATTATTATGATTTGAGAGCTTCAAGTGATTTTGCTCTCCTCCTATGGATCTGCTGGAAGATATTCAATTTCTCTTGCTTTGGGCCGCTGCTCAAGATATTCTCTGATACACTTTTCCGCTACATTGATGATTTCCGTCGTCGACTGATACTCTTTGACACGCTTTAAGCCTGCTGATTTGATCTGATACACTTTGAACTCTCTGAATGATCTGGTGCTGTCTTTAAACCAGATCCTTTGGCACGATTGGGCGATTTCGGGCTTTTTCGGCGCGCAGTGGGCTCGACAATCAGAATATTCCCTGAAGATTCCTCGAAATGGCCTATTTCCCGTAGCGATGCGCGAATAGCGCTTCGCGCTATTCGCGCATCGAAAACTGCCTCTGTTTCTTGAGCTGGAGCTCCGAAGTGCGACTTTTCTCCTTGCGCGAAGCTTTTTCGGCTTTTCTGGCTGCTGACGTAAGCACTGCATCAGCTGTACAACAGATGACATCATCAGTGGGTCCCTGGTACAGCGTGACGTGGTGGGGTACTGGTGAAATGTGGTGAAGAGACTCCGATGCGATATAGCGATATCGCGTCGGCGGGAAAGAGGGGAATCATTGGGTTGGGCGTGTGGTGCTTGCGATTGTCGATATGCGATATCGCGATATCGCATCGGGGAAGACAGAGGGGTGAACAGATTGGATACTCGGCGCTTGCGATCGCCGATCACCGATTTCGCGATGTCGCATTGGCAGGGAACGGATGGGCAATGTTCTGCATGAAAGTGGGATGGCGAGGTCGCGATGCGAAAACGGCTTTGAAGGGGGAAAAGGGTAAGTAAGTGGGTGTGAAGGGCCTTTGAAGTTTCAGAGGGGTTCGACTACTTCGGGGGAGTTTTATACTTAGTAAGGAGTCCATAGTATGTGGAAGGTGGTTTCAGAGGTTGGGTTCTTGCTTAGTTTTTGCTAAACTAAACAATTCCCGGGACTTGCTATGGTTATTTTTCAACCAGGGGGGAATATTACATAGGGGAATTTACTTAATATTAATACGGGGACGGGGAACATAGGGAGCTATATAATAATGTTAGTGGTTAACATGGAGATGATAAGAAAGCGCTAAGTTTGGGGGAGCTTAGGCTGTTGCAAGGGGGAAGGACCATACTTCGGGAGAAGATATGGAACAACTTTGAGCAAAGCAGATCTTTACTCAACCGGAGTGATAAAGATGATGAACTAAAGAGGTGTCAAGCAGATCTTGACCTCTTTTTGGGGATGTTAGTTAATGATTGGGGGAAAGAAGAGAAGGGGAGTTAGTTATACCTCATTCAAGCCTTTTGCTTACAAATCTTTGCTGATTATGTTCTGCATGATATGATACCTGCAAAATTGGAACTTGTCAGCAATTCAACAGCCTCAGAACTACCTACCCAGCCTACTTCCTAGCATTTTTTCTTTTTTTTTGCTTGGGGGTGCACTTAGACTTGCAAACCCATCATACATTTTTCTTTTGATATCTTCCTATCTACATACTACCCTTATTTCTTCCAGAGCCCAGATTAAACTGTTGGACTCTTCTATTTCTCTACCTATCTAAGAGTCTACCAAGATTAAACTGTTTGGACATAGTTACAATCTCTATATTCTAAAACATGAAATTTAAACCTAGGGAGACCAAGATTAAACTGTTTGGACCTCCCTTCAACTAAAAGTAGCAATACCAGGAAAACTTTTACAAAATTTGAAGGCAATTGAATGAATCTTGAAGTAGCCTTCTTTATTTGGAGACTGTTTGAGCAAATATGGAGCGTTGCAACAAGAAAAGTACGACATATTTGGCCTGTGAAATGCCAATCATGAAAAATGAATACCTGCTGCAGCAGGAGCTAACATGTGCCACCTAGCACTGTACAAAAAACTTGTGCCTCTTGCATTGCTGCAACCTTCATGCTATGCGTTGTCCTGGGATTCCCTGCACTATCGCTCTCTCTGCCACTCCATCCGCATCTGTCTCTACCCAATCAGTCACTTCCTGATACTCCACATCGGGGCTCCTGTATCAAGGTCTCATCCAAGTGGTTGGGTACCTCAAGGATCCTGCCCCTCCTCCTTGGGACGATCACTCTATATCGCCCCACCTCCTACCTGGAGGTATGGCTACATGTGATCCCTCAGCCCACCTAGCTCTAAGTTTCCCCCTACTGGAGGTCTCTGCATGAGTAGATGTCTCTACTCGATCTCCACTTAGCTTCCCCTGTTGTGGCTGCTCCACATCCTCCTGAAGCTGCTGCACCAATCGTGGCTCCTCCACAATTGTCTGAGACTTCTTTTAGCTCTGCATGTTGAGCGGTAATATACCCTCCCTATCAACCACCAAGTCTCCATCAGTTTCCTTGCTGCTCAAGGCTTTGCATGCATCTTGAACCTCAAGAGCATACAGGTTCTTGACCCATGAACCAATCTGATTCACCTGTCTAGTGATGATGTGTCTAAGGAAAACCTTTCCCTCTCTGAAGACTACATCATAGCCTCTGTCTTCCAGCATCGCGATCAACACCAAGTTTCTCTTCGGTCCTGGTACATACTTGACATCGGTCAAGGTAAGGTGAGCTCCATGCTCCCTTTGAAAAATAACGGTGCCTACACTTGAGACACTATACTTCTCATCATTACCCATCGCTATGAGTATCTCGAGATCTTTCTCCTCAAAAGTACTAAACAAAATTTTGTCGTTGGACATGTGGAAAGAAGCTCCACTATCAAGAAACCAACCATTTCCCATCATGGATGAAACCATGCATGTGAAGAGTGTGAAATCCAACTCAAATTGTAAAGCAAGTGCCTCACCTTTAGATCCTTCCCCGGATCCCTTCTTGGATTTCCTCCGTGGAAAATTTGCAGCATAATGGCCCACATCATGACAACGAAAGCATCGCACTTTCGATTTGTCAACCTTCTTCCCATCATTGGAAGAACTAGATTTAGAAAGAGAAACCTTCTCCTTCCCCTTCTTCACCTTACTCGCTAAGGCACAGTTCTCCTCATCATGCATAGATGAAGAACTGTCTCTGGTGCTCCGTCTGATCTCCTCCTGCATCAAATCCGACCATAGTCATTCCCAATTTGGCAGTTTCTCCCTTCCATTCACCGAGTCTCGGTAGCTATGCCAACTCTTAGGAAGGCTAAGGAGTGCTAGACTCACCATATCCTCATCATCCGACAGTCACCCCCACAATTCCTAGCTCATCCCAGCATTGGGTGAACTTCGTGAGTTATTGGGGCATACTATCTCCATTCTCACACTTAATGTTTCTGAGTTTTATCCTTGAGCGCCATTCCACCAGCTCAAAACTCAACTGCTTTTGATCTAAAATTCGTGAGAACAAAGTATTTCTCGTACATAGATCGACTATATGGGCATTCATCGGATATCTCACCTTCCAAAAGAAGGATGAATCCAGAGGCTACCTGGCCCGATTACAGAATTTGCCTGAAGAAATAAAATGTAGTCACTTCCTGAATAATAGATCTGATGATCAATCCTCGCTTTGATATCCTGTAGAAATATCTTCTACAAATCAACCTGCTCTGATACCATGTAGAAATTTTGAATAATATGACACATATTCACATAGATTATCCCGATTATACACTATTGCGGAATACATGCATAATACATAACCTCCTCTACGTTGATCATCAATTTACAGAAGCATAAACAATAGCATGCGCACATAGAAGCATCAATCACACACATCAACACCGTATTTTCCCGGGGAAAGCATCTCGCTAAAAACCCCAACTATCTGTATATTATATTGATTGAGAACATGTAACAATACATAGTACAATACTCTTCACAAGTATCCAGCACTATCTCCACCTGTTACACACAATATAGCTCAGATCTAATCTCCAAATCTCCTCCGCTCCTTGCCTGCCTCCACTGCACAATACCTGCATGAGAATGGCTCAACCAAATTCGTTTTTACCTTGTGATAATCATCCACACCGGAAATCACGTGAGCAGAGGCTATAATCACTT
>APFE030606474.1:0-16970 GCA_000404065.3 Pinus taeda
TTTGAGAAAAATGATGTCACGAAATCGTGAACGCTTTGAATCTCGGCACGGGATGGTGAGGAAAGTGAAGGTTCAGGGCTAGGCGGAATACGAGATTTTAGAGAGATAGGTGGGGAGTTTGGGATAATTTCCTCAGTTACTATGGACGACCTTGTTTGTCGCCATGGTAAGGAGGCAAGAAAAGCAATAGCCTTTCTCTTTCGGGCACTTTTCCTTAAGATAGGAAGATTATGAGAAACTCAGGCCCTGGGTTTTCTTTTTAGTGGGGTTGCAGCGTCCTGTTGCTTCTTCCTTTTAAGCGTACTGATGGGGGTGTTTTCATCCGAGTCATCGGTGGGGATATGGACCATGGGGGTGGATGGTTCGGCTTCATTAAAGGTTGGGGTCTGCTGCAAATTTTCAGTGCTTAATTATGGAGTTTCGACTGCCGATTGCTGATTTTCAACAGCTTGCTAGGAGTTTTCCTCGGATTGCTGGGAATTTTCTTGGGCTTGCTGAGGATTTTCCTCAGCTTGCTGAGGAATTTCCTCAGCTTGTTGAAGAGGATTATTGATGGGAGGTGGATTTTGCAGGGAAAAACCTCTATTTATTAAGAGCTTGGCCAAACGATGGTGTGTAAGGGAAAGGAGTTGGTGCCCTGCTTTCACAGTATAATGTGCCATATTTTTTAGACATCTAAGCAGATAATAGGGCATATTAATTAAACGAACATGCCTCAAATGATTTAAAATCACAAAGTCATGTTCGTAGACTACCTGATAGCGACCTTCACAGGTAAAATAATGCTTAACAAATTCTGCAACCTTCGGCCATGGTGGCGGCAGTGATCGAAGTGCAACGCCCCTGCCTTTGGGTTCAACATGCTCTCCTGGTAACAGAAAATCTTGCTATGCATGGAGAATGAGGTGTTTCCTACTGAACCAGCGAGTACCATTGGTTGGTAGTCCTGAAACTTGTGCTATATCCTCTTCTGTTGCTGGAATTCGTACTCCTTGGACGATGGGGTATCCTTCCCTCAGATTACATGCAAATTCCAAAACCTGCTGTGAGTCGAAATCCGGAAGTCTTCTGAAGTAATCCACCCATCCGGCCTGTAAAAATATTTGATATGCCTCCTAGTAGAGTTCCAGTAATGCCGTTGAGCCAGGTTCATGTCTAACATCATTTCCTCCCATAGTTACTGGTTCAGGCAAGATACAAAGTGCAGAGCCTAGTTTGCCGAGGTCGAAACAGAGTAGAACGTTACAACTAATGTCATAAGGTACAGACAGGGTGACTAGATACTACCGGGAGAAAATAGAAATGGCGGCGATTGGCGTGTTATTTAATGATTACGATATTTCAGTAATCCCCCCAACTGCGGCTTAAATGATATGGTTGGTAGTACGATGATTTCGGCAGTCATATCATATCTTCTCATTAACTACGATTTAATATTCACACATAAACACGCATACCTTTATATTTACTTTTGGTTGTTGCGCCAAAAAGTATTATCTCGTCATCAATAGGTTGATGATATATACAAAGGGTCTATAAAATATGAGGGTTTTTTACACACAAGGATTTTATCATTCACAGCAAATAATAGTGAAGGACCTTAATTGTCAGGATGAATGGCTGATTTTCTTAATGAAGAGTAGTAGTTCGTTCTCGGGAACAGAAATGGGATTAATAATTTTTAGGAAAAATGGACAAGATTGGCGTTTTAAGCACTGGAAATTGGTGTTTCAACAATGGGAAATGGTGTTTCAGCAACGGGGAATGGTGTTTCAACAACGGGAAATGGTGTCTTAGCAACGGGAAATGGTGTTTCAGCAATGGGAAATGGTGGAAAAATGTAAGAAGAATGAATTGTGTTCTGAAGTGGGATGGCAATGCTTCTCCAAGCCACATCTTATTTCTCCCTAGATTGGAACTTTTCTCCTCAGCCACCTTCCAAAGCTAAGATCTGCAAAATAATTAATTGTAACATGGCAACCCTTGACAGGGATTATTAGTTAAGGAATCTAATCTAAAAATAAATACATAAAGAGGAAATCAAGTGCATTGAGGGGTAGCAGGTTCCCCCAGAAAGGCATAGTGTATGTCTGTCATGCAAGTAGCTTTGAAATCTTCTTTAGAAATAGGTTGCTGATACGAATGGAGTCGATATCCATTCACTAACAATGGTGTTCTGGAATCATCAATCGTTAAGAGTCTGACTGTTCTGTTTGGAAAAAACAATCTCTACCTCATAGGGTCCTAGCCACCTTGTTCTTAATTTACCTTGAAAATTTTCAAAACGGGAGTCATACAGTAGATCCCAATTACCTTTTTGGAACTGCTTATGCTTGATGGTTTTATCATGCCACCTGGTTCTTTGCTGTTGTACCATGGTTGTTTGATGGATGGTGTCCAACCTCTTTTCATCCAATTCCTAAAGCTGTTGCAACCTAGCTGTCTGTGCCTCAGTCAAGTCAAGGTTAACAGCTAAAGCAGTCCTTAAGGTTTTGATTTCAAATTCCACGGGAGAAACAACACTTTTACCATAGACTAATTCGTAAGGTGAAAAACCCGTAGTATTCCTCCAAGTAGTTATGTACTCCCATAATGCTTCAGGCAACCTTTGAAAACAGTCCTTTCTATTTTCCTTCATTGTTTTTGTTAAAATTTCTTCTATGACTTTATTGGTACTTTCCACCTGCCCATTGGCTTGGGGGTGATAAGGTGTAGTCATTTTATGCTTAATGTGATATTTCTGTAGTGTATCTTTTAAGCCATGAGAATTAAAAGGAGGTCCTCCATCTGTGACTAGTTCTCTAGGCAATCCAAACCTAACAAAGATTTCTTCAAATAAAAAGGTTAAAAATGATTCTTCATTAGCTTTGAGGAGTGCCTTAGCTTCTACCCATTTTGTCATATAATCTGTGAAAACCAGTATGTAAATTCTTTGATTGGATGGAGGATTAATGGGACCTATAAAGTCTAGGGCCCATCTTTCAAAGGGTTCAAGTATTACCTGGGGATTAAGTGGCATTTCATCCATGTGATTAGGCTGCCCCATTCTCTGACAGCTATCACAAGCCCTGACATATTTCTTTGCATCCTTGAAAAGTGAGGGCCAGTAATAACCCATTCTAAGAACTTTGTGTGATGTTCTTTTATCAACAAAATTCCCTCCGCAAGGGCCATCATGACAAGCCTTCAATATATCATAAACTTCATCTTCTCTGATGCATCTCCGAATTTCATGATCGAGTCCTGTGTGAAAAAGACATCCACTTATCCAGCTGTACCTAGCACTTTGCTGAATGATCTTTCTCTTTTCTTTGTGTGATAGGTGTGATGGTAGCTTTCCTGCAACTAAGTAATTATCAATGTCTGCATACCAAGGTGAGGGAGCAGATACTGCAAATAAATATTCATCAGGAAAGGAATCATCAACTAGAGTATTTTCATCAGTTTTTAGCCGAGAAAGGAAATCAACAACTACATTTTCTTTACCTGGTCGATCTACAATTGTGATATCAAATTCTTGTAATAGTAATAACCATCTGGTAACTCGAGCATTTGTAACTGATTTGTTCATTAAATATTTAATGGCCGAGTGATCAGTATGAACAAAAGTAGTGTAAACGGTAATATAATGTCGAAACTTATTAATAGCATAAATGACTGCTAAGAATTCTTTCTCGGTGACTGTATAATTAAGTTCAGCAGGTGTCATATTTTTACTAATAAAATAGATAGCATAAGGAAGATTATTTTCTTCTTGACCCAAGACAGCTCCAATTAATGCGTCTGAAGCATGAGAGGATATATGAAAGGGGAGTGCCCAATCAGGTCCTCTTAAAATGGGAGCTGTAGACAATTGATGTTTAAGTTCATTAAATGCTTTCTGACACTCATCAGTCCACTTAAACTCAACATTCTTCATAAGTAACACAAACAAAGGAGAAGCTATTTTAGAAAAAAATTTGATAAATCTTCTGTAATACCCAACATGTCCTAAAAAGCTTCTTACATCAATTTGTGTTTTAGGGATAGGAAGAGTCTGAATTACCTGTATTTTAGCTGGATCAACTTGAATTCCTAGGAATGAGATAAAGTGTCCCAATACAATACCTTAATTCATCATCATATGGCATTTTTCAGTACTTAAGGCAAGATGTGCTTCTCTACATCATTTAAGTACTTTCTCAAGGTTTTGTAATGCATCTTCAAAAGTCACACCATAAGGAGTAAAGTCATCCATAAATATTTCTAATGAATCATTAAGCATATCAGAAAAAATCCCTATTACCGCTCTTTGAAATGTTGCTGGTGCATTACATAATCCAAATGGAAGAACTCTATAAGAAAAAGTCCCCCATGGACTAGTAAAGGTGGTCTTGTCTTGATCTTGGGGTGCAATCTTGATCTGATTATATCCACTAAATCCATCCAAAAGGGAAAAGAATCTCTTGCCTGCCAAATTGTCCAGTACCTGATCAATAAATGGCAAAGGGAAATGATATTTTTGAGTGGCCTTATTTCGAGCTCTATAATCTACACACACTCTCCATTTCCCATTTTTCTTAGGTACAATTACTAATGGAGAAATCCATTCACTATCAAATATAGGATATATAAATCCTGCATTCAGCAATTTTTGAAGTTCTTCCTTCACAATTTCCCTTAAATTTGGATTCATTCGTCGTTGGGGTTGACAGACTAGACGAGATCCCTCTTTAATATAAATACGGTGAGTACATAATTCAGGAGAGATTCCCTTCATATCTGTGTAATCCCATGCGAATGCTTCTTTATTCTCATGGAGTAGCTTCATTAACTGTTGTGTTTCAGCATCTGTTAGGTCAGGGTTTATTTTTAATATTTTGCCAGGCTCGATTTTTGCTGTTATACTTTTGGAGGAGATGCCAGCTGGTGTCTGAGATAAATTTTCAGTTTTAAGGTTTTGCTGAGATTCAGGATTCAAGATTGTAGTCAAGTGATCATATATTTCAGAATTAACCGAAGAAGGTTCAAAAATAAAATTTCTAATTAATTCATGCTCGGTTGAATCTTTAAGAGTTAAAGCTTGTCCTATAGTAAAAATGGGTTTGGTCTCATCATCCTCATAATCTAACCAAACAGAGTTATGATTATTAATCATTGGTGTAGCATGAGGGTAAAGAGTAAGCTGCTTGGTTTCACATCCATTAGAAATTGTCATTGAGCCTGACCTACAGTTGATGAAGGCATCTGTTGTAGCCAACCAAGGTCTCCCTAAAATCAATGGATGACCCCCCAACTTTGTTTTAGTTTGTAATACCACAAAATCAGCTGGGTAATTCCAGGATTCAACTGAAATTATCAGGTCTTCAATGACTCCTTCAGGTTTGATTGTGGAGTGATCAACTAGCTCCAGAATGATTGGGGTTTCCCTAATTACATTCTTTAACTGCAATAATTGTGCGGTTTCAAGTGTCATAATTTTTATTGCGGCACCTAGATCTACTAGAACTCTAGAAACAAAAGCTTTTCCAACCTGCACTGTGACCGTAGGATGACCAGGGTCACCATATTTCACAGGGGGGTTTTTACCTGTCATTAGAGCAGCTAGATCACCCATCACATGAACTGTGAGGGGATCTTTAGGTTTTCTTCCAGGTTTCTAATACAAATATATCTAACAGTTCTAGCATAAATTGGTACATCTCTTAGTGCTTGTAAGAGTGGAATCTTAACATATAAATTCTGCAATTCTCCTAAAAGTTTAAAAGCAGGAGGCTCAAGTGTTTTGGTAAGAGCCAGACGTTCAGGAAATGGTGGATCTGCTATTTCAACAATCTTATTAGAGGATGATTCAACTATTTCAACATTGTTATTAGACGACTTTTCTTTTCCAGCTTCTTCTTTATCAGAGTCAGAGGAAGTAATGTCATCAATAATGGGTTCAACTATCCTCCCAGAGCATAAATGAATATCATTGAATTGCATAGGGAAAACAGGTTGGTTTTGAATATCAATTACCTGTAGCGATTTTTTGTTATTTTCGTTGGGGTTAGGTTGCACAAGCAGTTGGGGTCTCATTGTTTGATTATTCGGTGGAGCATTTGATGGTAAGGAGAGAGATTGCTGATACTGGGGAAACTGGTTTGGAAATGGAATCTGCTGAGCTGTCCAACTTGGGTTCCATTGATTAAAATAGGATTGTTGTAGAGCCCAGGGATTCCATATTGTAGGATCAACAAAAGGAGGATTTGGTTGTTGCATGGGTGGGAAATTCATTTGATTAAAGGGTGGGTATTGATTCAAGGGCAGGTAATTTGTTTGAAAAGGAGGATGATTGTTCCAACGATTAAATGACATGTTAGAATTTGTACCTTGTCCTCGTGGTTGCCATTGTCTCGTTTGTGTCAATAAGTACACTGCTTCAGCTTCTTCTTCAGTTGGTTGCAGTGCTGCTTTTATTCCTGGCAAAGAAGGGAATTGTTGAGTCTCGTGGTCCTTCTCACAAATGGTGAAAATTGGTACCTTATCCAGTGGACATTCCCTTAACGGGTGTTTTTCTCTGCATTTAGAGCAGAAGATAGCCAAAGTAGCTTCTGCTTCCGCCTACTTCTTTTTAACCTGCAAGGTATCAATTTGTGAAGCAAAATAGCTTAACATTTCAGTTTTAAATTCTTCAAGTAAGTTACCTATTTCAGCCCATGTTGCTCCTCCACTTGCTGATTTCTAGACTCTTGAGTATGTATTATCTTTGCTTTTTGATTTGATTGTTGCTCCTCTTGAACATCTCTTACAGAGGTTGACAATCTCATCATATGATTCCTTATATATATCTCCTTTTCCAAGCATATTCAACATATCTAAACAATCATCTCGTACTCCTTTTAACAGTATTGACTTAAGAATGTCCTTACTCATATTCGGATGATCAGATCGCTGTAAATTATATTGCAGTCTTTCCACGAAGTCTTCCAGATTTTCGTCCTCCTTCTGAACCATCTTGAATAATTCCTCCTTCCTTTCTCTTGTTCGGAAATAGTCTTGGTATTTGGCCAAGAACTTTTCTTTCATTTGATCCCAGGTTGTGATCACATGTCTTCCCAGGCTCATGAACCATCTTAATGCATTTCCTTTTAATGTTGCTGGAAATAACTTCAACTTTTGAGGATTAGTCACATAATCATAACTCCTACACAATATATCAAATTCAAACAAAAATTCATCAGGGTCTTCAGATGATAAACCATGGACATTAGGTAAAGCTGATAATGGAATGTTCTTCATAGGGGTTGCCCCTCTAGGAATATCTTCAATAGGGAATTCCAAAGTGGAGAGGGAATTTTCCCCTCTTCCTTCTCTTCTTCCTCCACCGAAGGGTCCTTCATGATTTCCTTCTATTGGTTGTTCCCCTGTCTCACTTGCTCGGTCTTCAGCACTTTCTGTAGGGCTTTCAATATCCTGAATCAGTTCCTCAACTTCAATATCTTGTATTGGTTCCTCAATGTCTTCCACTGACTCCTCAACTTGTTCTATTGTCTCTTCGGCCC
Organism: Pinus taeda; assembly: GCA_000404065.3. NCBI lineage: Eukaryota > Viridiplantae > Streptophyta > Pinopsida > Pinales > Pinaceae > Pinus > Pinus taeda. The sequence goes on from APFE030606474.1 coordinate 7,524, forward strand.
TTTCCGATCCCAATACTTCCTCCATTTCATAGTCTATTTGGAAGAGTGCTGCGTCTGTGGCCTCCGAAAGCTTACCTTCTGTGATGTTTTCGCTTTCGAAATAATGTCGTCAATGAAATTTTTTCTTCCTCCTCTACCTTTGCCCCTGCCGCCTGTAGGGTTAGCTTTCCTGCATCCTTTCATGCATCCTGTACATCTAAAGGAAAGTCATTAATGCTTTTAAAATCTTCAGTCATTTTCCCCGGCAACGACGCCAAAATGTTTGTCACTTTAATTGCTTATTAATTTAAGCAGTCGAGTGCCACATAAATTGTCAACCCGGGAAATCCTCGGATTATTTCAAAGGTGACTACGTACTGTATGTACTTAATTTTAATAACATTAAAAAGATGTAGTATAAATGATTCACACTTTGTTAAACCTCTACTATGTGTTACAACAGTTATAATCTATTGCAAGATTTAAATAAGAACAGATAATTGATTAAAGAAAATAAATCTTGCAAAAAGGAAACAATGGCTTGTCCTGTAACAAAGGATCAGGACCCTATCCCTCAGAGTAGGAACATTCAACACCTGCCCCTATTTATCCAGTTCACCATTACACTCTCTAAATCCAATCACCGATGAGGCACTCATGTACAACATCAATTGAAAAGAAAAACAGAGTCTTAGCAAAAGTAAATTACCATCAGAAGCAGTGCTCGTAATTGAGGTATAAACAGAATTCACACACACAACACACAACAGAAAGAAGATGGGTGAATCTTGTGATGAAGCTGGGCCCTGTCCTTCTCACAAGATTCCCCATGACAAAAAACTAAGTTAAAATACTCGGAACAGAGTTTTATTCATCCGTCAATATACCATATTACAAGGAATATTCAGTCTTGTCTTTCTGCTACAATCCCTGTGTTACAGCTTGTTTATCTTCTGTCTCTCCCCCCCTCTAATGTAGATGTCTCCTCTTTATAGAGGAGACATCTATTACAAAATATTTTCAGTGTAAATTCTAGTTCATCCCTTTGTACAAAAATAAGGAAATCAATTCCCGTTAATAGAATGTTGTTACAGTAATGTGGATTATGATCGTTACGACCAATGTAACAGTTTATTCAGATCGATCGGATTCCTTTGTTGTCACAATTCTGGTGCGCAAATCTCAACTATCTCCTTGAGATTCATATGTTGTCCTTACTATTTCGGCTTCGCGGTTCATGTTGTTTCCGTTGTTTCAGCTTCGAGGTCCGTGCTGTTTCCGCTGTTTCAGCAACCGCAAAATATAGTCTTGCCAGCTTTAGGCAGTTTCAACAACTGTTCAACAACTTAGTCAACTTCAAGGATCAATTATAAAGATAGCATGATTATGTGTTGAATAATTAAACATATAGCAATGAGAAGAGTTACTATATACCTTTCGAATGATTGGGTCAACATATTAACAAAGGCTTTCAACTATGAGTTGAGAAAGGGTAATATTATGAAAAAATATAGGGTCAAAAATAGACAATATGGGATCCTAACAATTTGGATATGGATTTTTGTCATATGCCTTCTTAATTTGATCAAGAAAATTATGCTAATGATATTACTACCCTTTCACATTGCATTCATGCAATCAATGTCCACGACTATCAAGCAGTAGAGGAGCTCCATATTTTGCATCTTTTGGGCACTCCAAACTATACTACAAATACACAGTTTCAACATAATTAAAGAACAACCCTACTAATCAGAAATATGATGATTTCTTTAATTTAGCAATGGAAATTAATTCTTGTGCGGACTTGGAATGGATTCCCTCAGTTGATACCATTTGTTGGGTCAAAGTTCATTATTGATCGTCTACAGTCGTATTCAACACCAGAGATGGTCCTCATATCTCTAACAACGCCTTCGATCTAATTAAGTCTATCAAATAACTTTAATTAGTGATGAGCCTTTAGGAAATTCTCTCTATGATTCATCTTTTTTCTAAAGCATAGTGCTTCACATTGTTATCTCTCAGTGAAAGCAAGAGTTGGAAGTACATATTAAACCAGCTCTGATACCAAAATGATGTAGCCTTAGGTCTATGCCTCCATCTAAAATCATGCCTTTCAAACCAAGGTTACATTCAATCTTTGTTGGAACCCTTCCTGAGTTATGTGGAAATTAAATTCTATTTCAATTAAACTTTGCAAACATAACAAGTTACTTTTTTCCCACGCAATCCGCATAAACACAGTGTAAATACCACTTTATAACTCCTTAACCAATGATCCTTTTTCAAAATCGCTCATGTGCTACCTAATGGATCCTGTTCTGCACAAAACCCAGATGGTGGAATTTCAAAATTTGTATTCCTTTGGCGAGAAATTTCCCCGCAAGTTTGATGTCGGTTTCTCCTTACAAATTTCCCTCTTCTGTTACGAATTTTTCTTTCTTCTCTGTGTCAAACAAAATTTCTTTCCTTGTTCAGATTCAAATCATTCACTCCTTGAAACGTTGCATTCCATTTCATCCATTATCGATATTTGATTTTTTTGGAGGGTAACACTATGCTTCAGGAATTAAAAAAATAGAGATTTACCTTTCCATCAATTGTTCAAGAGAATCGCATGATTTCTGCACAGAGATTTAGTTAATTTTCTAAGAAAAACCCCAACCACATTTTCACAAGAGGAAACTTCAGAATATTTATTAACAAATTATTTCTTCAATATGTCTTAACGCAGGGTCATCCTCTCTCCTATAGCTAAACAATTCGATGCATTTTTAAACTCTATCTTATCCACATATAAATTTCACAATATCAGAAATAAAATAAGTCTTTGTTGCCTCATTAGTTCAACACTAAAATCATTCAAGTCAATATCAACATAATTATATACGAACTAGCAAGATAAATCTATAGCTCTACATACACAAAGAGTAATACAACATAACCTGAATATTATTTCATCCACACAAATTTTGTACATGTATATGTATTTGGAACTTCTGTCTATCCTCTATCTATGGCCTGCTTTTCTTCACTTGAATAGCCTCTTACATATCTCATCACACTCTCACATGCACTTACATCCACTCTCCCTCTCTCCTTATTTCAATTTAAGGGCTTACATTTATAGGAACAATTATATAGTTATGGATCATTCTAGATCCATGATATTCTCCATAGATCACTCAACTAATTCCTAAAATCTCTTAATCCAATTTTGACTCGGCTAATTATCTATTCTAGGACTTCTTAATCCCTAAGATTTTCATGAGATCTCATAAGGCTAATATCTCTCGTATTCTCAATTATGTGAGAACATTTACATTAAAAACTCACACACCTATTTCTAATTCAAAGTATTACAAAAAAATATACAAAATTATTTATCAAACATTAGACCTCCTAAGTCATAAAAAAAATACAATAATATTTTGAGTCAGATGCTCCTACATCCCCAAGTGTTAGATGGCCTAGGAGCGAAAAAAAAAATCTCTTTCTTAGATGGGTTCAGCGAGTACAATCAAATCCATATTAGCCTAGAAGACCAATTTAAAAGCACCTTCACCTTTCCTTGGGGTACTTTCACTTATAGGGTCCTTCCCTTTGGCCTATACAATGCCCCTGCCACTTTCCAGAGGGCAGTCCTAAGTATCTTTGCCGAGCTAGTCAATGATGTAGTGGAAATTTATATGAATGATTTTACACCCTATGGGTGTGATTTCTAGGAGGATCTCTCCAACTTGGGTAAGGTGTTGAACAAATTCATTGAAATGAACTTTCCCCTTAGTCCATAAAAAATGTGAGCTCTTGATGACTACAGGGACTATTCTAGGTCATTCAATATCCCAGAAAGAATTGCAAGTGGACCCAAATAAGATAGGAATCATCCAAAAGGTCCCACCTCCGTAAAAATCGAGGGATGTCCAAAGTTTTGTAGTATTAGCTAGATACTATAGGATATTTATAAAAGACTTCAGCAACTTAGCTTCCCCTTTATTTGGGTTATTAGCCAAAGATTCCGATTTTTTATGGTCAAAAAGTTGTTAAGAGGCCTTAGACAACCTACAGGATAAGTTGAATACTACACCAATTATCTGAGGCCCAAATTGGGCTCTTCCTTTCCATATACATGTCGATGCCTTTCACAAAGCAATAGGAGCAGCCTTAGGCTAGATAGATGACAAGCTAGCTTGTTCCATTTACTTCATCAGTAAGAATCTATAAAAAGCCAAACTGAAGTACAGAGTGACTAAGAATATGCTCCTAGCTATTGTGCATTCATTGAACAAATTTAGGCATTTCATTATAGGTCACCAAAAATTTGTACATATTGACCATGCTGGAATTAAATACTTGATGAATAAACGTGATTTAAATAGTTGATTATTAAATGGTTACGTTTATTGCAACAGTTTGATTTAACTATTATTGATAAGCCTGGCAACAAGAATGTTGAAGATTTTTTAATCTAGAATGACATAACCTGCAGGGAAGGAAGGAATGGTTGATGACCAGTTACCAAATGAACACTTATTCACTATTTCAGTTCTCTCTCCATGGTTTGCTGACATAGAAAATTACTTGGTGTTTGCATAGTTTCCACCAAATTTGTCCTCTAAGGAAAAGAGCAAGATTGTAAGGAAGAGTGCCACATTCACTTGGATTGGGGGCAACCTCTTCAAACTAAGCCCATATCAAATTCTGAGAAGATTTTTCAGGGAGGAGTAAGTCTTTGACATCCTTTTGACCTATCATGATTGACCTTGTGGAGGTCACTTTGCAGCCAAAAGAGAAACATTCAAGGTACTACAAGCTGGTTATTACTGGCCGACTCATCAGCAATATGTGAGGAGGTATAATAGTCAGTGTGATCAGTGCCAAAGGATGGGGAAACCTACCCCAAGGGATGAAATTCCTCTGTAGCCTCATGTGAACTTTGAGCCATTTGACAAGTGGGGCATGGATTTCATTGGACCCATTGACCCTCCATCTAGGAAAAAGTAGTACATCATTGTGTGCATTGACTATTTAACCAAGTGGGCTGAAGCCAAGGCCATCAAAGTAGCAACATAAGAGAAAGTGGCTGAATGTTTTATGGAAAATGTATTTTATAAGTTTGGGTACCCTAGAGAACTGGTCATTGATCAAGGCAGTTATTTCACATCTCACATGATTGAAAATTTGTTAAGCCAACACAAGATCAAGAATAGAACCTCCACTCCTTACCATCCACAAGGTAATTGGAATGTGGAGGTAACCAAGAGAGCATTAGAAGGAATTCTAACCAAAGTGATTAGAAGCAGCAAAAAGGATTTGGAAAATAGAATAGTTGAGGCTACTTGAGCCTATAATACCACCTGGAAGACCACCACTGGATTCACTCCTTATGAACTGGTCTATTGGAAGAAGGACCTGATGTCCATTGAATTTGAATACAACACCTTAAGAATGGAAACATAGCTAGATCTATATCTCACCAGGGCACAACAGGAAAGATTGCTGCAATTGAATGGGTTAGATGAATTTAGGATGCAGGCCCTCCTTGTTTTGGAGAATTTGATATCTACGGATAAATACTAATTCCCTAGTTAAGTAGCCATATCTAGAACAACAGTTTAAAGCACCTTAGCCTTTTCCTGTAACCAATAAATAAGACAAAGAACATGAGAAGACCTACTTGAACTTCTGCTTTCCTCTTGCCTCCCTTGTATCGATCCTCTCGGTCCTTCCCGTACTTAAGACGCTTGAGAAGGACCTGTAAACACAAACAGAAGACAAATAACTGATCAAAGAAAAATATCTATTGAATACAAGTAAATGGAATCAGATACATTCACGCATATAAGCATCATATATGAATACAAACATATGGGAAAAATGTTCAAATAATTTCTTGAATAGAAGAAGGAATTACAACCATTGTGTCTGATTCAAAGTCATTCCTCTAGCTTGGATACCATCCACATCACATCAAAAGCATGACAAACTTGTAGCATTACAATACTTGCTTTAAAGCCAATTTCCATAGCAACATTATCTCCTTAAAATTCAACATAATCCAACCCCAGATCACTTATATGAGTGGTCCATTTATAGGTCAATGAAGGAGGTTTTGTCATAAACGGGGTTATTTAATGGCCTTCCATTCTTAGAATTAGATCCATGGAGCAAGGGATGAGAGGATAGGATGCATATTAACTTATTCTTCATCCATTTTCAAGCTCATAAGAGTTGATAAGTGAGGGAACCTTCTAGATGACTCGAAAAGATAAGAATATTCCCCAAACTCTATGTGAATTTCGCTTAAACTCGCGCAACGCGAGTGAAAGGAAGCATAAGTGCTCTACAGAGCACCCTGGCATGGACTTAACTTCTCTGCAGTGCCCCTTACATGGGCCTACCTGTGCTGGTCCCTCTAGAGGCCATTTCTAGATGTCTTCAAGTCATGAAACTGTCTGGGAAGGAGGAATTCAAAGGGGTGGCTTGTTTAGGGCATGTAGCAACTAAAATTATGGTTTGATGAGCCCTAAAACACTAATCTAGATGATAGGATTTATCTGCCCAAATGGATCTGTAACACTCCTTCACACAGAGATGACTCAAGTCCAAAGGAAGATTTGGCATGACAGGAACATAAAGGACAAACAGTTTCAAGAAGGTGATTGGGCTTTGTTGTATGATTCCAAATACAAGGATTTTAAAGACAAGTTAAGCACTAGGTGGTTAGGGCCTTATGTTATGGAAAAATGTCATGATAATGGTTCAGTACATATAAGAACCATTGATGCAGATGTTATCCCTTTACTTGTCAATGGGTACAGATTGACGGTATACAAGAAGCCCTTCTCAAAACAAGAACTCATTAATGGAATCAGCAAGACAATTATGGTGGTGGAGAAAGTCTTTGCTTCCACCACATTGAGTCCCTGAATAAAAGAGAAAAAAAAAATAAATAAATAATGAGACTGATGTGAAAACCTCCATGAGGCACCTGAGTCTCACTATTGGGTTGAAAACCTTTTGGGGCAGCCCAATGGTGTTGAAAAAAGAAAAAAAAAATATCTCTGGGTGAAAACCTCTTTTGAGGCACCCAGGGAAGGCCGCTAGGATGATAACCTCCTTGGAGGAAGACTAGTTTTTTCCAAAAAAGAATAAATAAGAAAAGAGAAAGAAGAAGATTTTTGGAAATGTTGTTTGTAGGTAGGCAAGAGGAGGATAAGAGTGGCCTGAGAAGAATAGAAGGACCTAAAAAATGCATATTTTAATCCGTCCATATCATATTATTCATTATTTCATCCATCCTTCCATTTATGGAATCCTCCAGCTCAGTTTACACAGGATCTATGTTTTCTACAAGATTCCCTATAATCCTACAAGATTCCTTGAAAGGCTATAGGATTTTCCTGTAGAAATTACAGTGGCTTGGAAATCCAAAGAAAAGAGATCCTAGAGCAAAGGGGATGACAAGCCTATGTCTAAAAAAATAAAAACATTCACTCCACCTTATCATCCCCATGCCTTTCAACCCCATGATACACCTGCATCCATCCAATAAGTCAATTAAGAAAATACAAAATTTTCAAAAATAAGAAAACAAATAGAAGAAGGTGAGAACATAGGACAAAGGGATAATACCTTATGGATATACCTCTCACCTACCATTCACTAGAAGCCCTCTCTCCTCATGTCAACAATACTCATGCTCCAGAAGTGAAAAAAGTGTGAAAATTTAGTGGAGAGGCACCTATAGGACATCCTATAGGTTTCCTGTAGAATTCCTATAGAAGTCTATCCCACAAAGGAAACTTCACAGGGTTGCAACCATTATCAACATAGATATTCCAAGGTTAAGGAAACTCCTCCATAGCTCAATAGCAGTAGCAAGACCACCAACATCACTCTCCAACACATGCACATCAAAGGAAACAAGCATTAAAAGAGGCCAATACAAAAAATAATATGCAGAAAATGCAGAGCACAGGGACATCATTCTCCAACAAGCATCATCATCAAGGCATATTACCCACAAGTATGTCATCTTATTCATGCTCTCTTGTTAGCGGGATATAATAAAAAATGTAGGATTATGTAAGAGTTGGTTTTATAAGCAAAGGTGGCCAGTTAACTTGGCCAACTTCAATCAGTCGACGAGGAGAAAACAGTTAGACCACTCCACACATGGTAGTAGTCAAATCAGAAGAAAAATGAGATAAGGCCAAAAATGGTTAAGTTACAGAGGAAAGAAGTGAGAGATTATTATGAGGTAAGGTGGAATGATGGACTGATGGTGGGACCAATGGTCCAAAAGGAGGTGCTTGTACTTAGACATCCAGCACACCAACCCACACGATTATCCATATAAGGAGATAAAACATTGGTTCCCATGCAAAGAGAGCATTAGAAACCTCGAGAATTCATCAAAAATAGGTTTCTCTTGACCTCCTTGAAGTAGCTCCTAGAGGAGACAGTTAGCATTTTGCAGCGCAAGAGACCTACAGGATCCTACAAGAAAACCTAGAGGATACAGAGCAGTCAACCTATAGGATTATCAGTGGGTACTAAGGGAGGAGAAATCAAAGTTTTTGCTCAACAGAACATAACCAGTGAGGTAGGAGCTATACCTTCCATGTTTTCATGTTAAAAAGAAGAAAAATCATCATTTTATTAAGGAAATTACAGTATAGGATAATTCTATTGCAAAGCTAACACTCCATCCTCTCTCACCCACCAGAATTCTTGAACTTTATTCATCCAAGCCTCCATAATTATCAGGGAAATATGACAGGGGGTTTTCACAAGAGAGAACCCACAAACACAGTAAGAATTCACTAGCATCTCCTGTATTAGAAATTTTCATAAGGCACCAATGGATGGGATTCTTTGAGAGGATGAAAGGATACGATGATGAAGTGGCTAGTGACTTTTCTCTCTCACTCATACCCCTCACTAGGACCCATGCTGCTACTGTGGTGAAAGGCCCATCGGTAGAAATCGTCCCTCAAGTTATAAGCAGAATAACTACAATTATTTTAGGGTCACCTTAGAGAAAAGAAGATAAGGGTAACAACACCCTTGCAAAGAAGAAATTCTTTTTGGAAGGGGAGGAGCCAATGGAAGACAAAAATGGGGTCAGAAGAGGAAGCATTCCATACCCTTCGAATGATGTTAGTTACCACCTTATTAAATACATATCATGTGAAGGGCGATACAGTGTGATATATGGATACCACTTTAGACTCCTCCAAGAACTGATATTTGGAGCATACACACCTCCTCACAATAGGTTAAGTATACCCTACTATCTTCTTCAATCACGGATAGATATGAACATCAAAGTGCAGGAGGGAAAACATCAACAATTATCCCATCATGGGTTGATCAAACTTATCTTATAATATTCTCTACAAAACCTAAGACTCCCTATTATATGGATAATTGTTAGAGACATGCAGGAAGAGGGAGAAA
>APFE030606474.1:22300-53107 GCA_000404065.3 Pinus taeda
AATTTAATTAATTTCTTTTTTCTCCCATCGCTTCGTTGAAGTTCAGTTCCCTCTACATGGGATGTAATTCCTTTTGAAAATATTGATACCCAAGAAATGCCTCTTTTAGGCTTTTGTTTCAGATCAATATTATGTTCATGATGAATTGAACCCATGCTCAAATCCTTATGAGATTTTGGATCTTCATTTGATCAACAAGATGTATTTTGTTTACTGTGTTTCTAAAGAAATTTAAGAGGATTCTTCTTTTCATGTTAAATCCATTTTACTTCTTCAAGCACTCATCATTTGCATGAGAAAGGTTTAAAAAAATATAGTATTCAATTATTTATGCTTATACCACAACACTAAAGGATTTAGAAAAATACTAGCGATGGAATGAATTGTGATAATGTACCTTAGACATATGTTGGATTTAATCACTTTCCCATCTTTTCCAATTGCAGCTTTTACAATTATAGGGAGTGTAGGCTTGTGGCAATCCTTTTTGTGCTAATTTTGTATTTGATTATCAGTTTATCTACTATTCCTTATTCAGATAGATCTTTCAAGAAATATGGTTCAAATGATGACCTCATCTTCTAGGAAGAAGAAATGTATGAAATATGAGACTCATTGTTCTCGAAATTTCCTTTTAGTTGAATGCCAAAAAATTTCATCTTAATTACTGTAGATAATAGATTTGATAATACGGTGGATTTGAATGTATGCTCATTTTCTTTTTATGAGATATATGATGTTTATTTTCTGCATCTTGTATGGATATGGAGGATGCTTTATTAGTATGATTCTGTTTCTTCTTTTGTAACATTATTGATGAATTGGCTCTTCATTTAAAATTTATGATGTAGGAATTTGTTCGTCTTCAATTGTGGTGCTGATTCTTTGAAGAAATTCCTTCATAATTTCCCTTTAAATCTTCTTTCACTTTGACCATATAGCATTGATATTACCCAAATATTAATTTCCATAATAATGATGTTGAAGGATTTGAAGAGATCCTAGTGATGCAATTGAGTGTGGCATAGTATTTAAATCACATGATGACCTTTTAATTGTAGAAGCATTTTCATAATTTTCTTCAATAATAGTTCTTTGCAATCACATGTGGATCTATGCATGTAATAATCCTTTGCAGGAATTTGATCTTGATCACATCTTCAACTAGACTCCTTCATATGGAAGGTACAAATAATTTAGATCAGATGTCGAACTCATGATTCTTCATGATGGAGGCTTCTTGAAAAATCGACACAAAGATGAATAAAATATGCTCTTTTAGGCTTGATGGTAGAATACATATTTGAATATATCTCAGTTTTGAATGTAGAATTATACCTTAATTACTAGTTGTCCTCTTTATCTAAGAGAAAATTTACATAGTAGTCCCTTTTCTTGCATGTATATACTTGAATGGATCTTATATGAAATGTCAGTTAATACATGGATCATCATAATGTACATTGATTTATTCCATATAAACAATTAGATTCATTAGAGGGTAAAATTTTTCTGAGAAATTTCTGGTGATGCCAACATTCTTCGCATAGATTTCACAATATTTATTTACATGCTTATATACATGAGATATATATATACAATTTTATATAATAAAAAAATTCATTAGACTAAACTTTTGAATGGTGCACCTAATTAATGTTGCTTTCTCATGAAGAAGATGAATGATTTCACAATTTGATGATGCGTTTGTTATTATTGTTTCTTAACTGCTTCAAATTCTTGAAAAAGTATGTGCTTCATGTTCCTCTACTTTACTTCTTCTTGCTCCTGTAGTCTACCCCTTAGATGGTGCATTCAATTTAAAGTTTTAGATTCTCCTTTTGTAGTTACATAAGTGAGAAGCACTAAATTGTTTCTCATATATTCAAATGGTTCTCTACCAAGAAGTTTTGTAAATATGTCTATTATCTGTTCTTTTGGAGGTATTTACTCCATCTTCACTATTTACTCAACCACGTGTTCTTTCACCAAGTGGTACTTTATACAGATATGTTTAGGTTTTTAATGAAGCATGGGATCTCTCAAAATTATTATTGCACTTGTATTTTCACATTTGATAGAGATATGCTCACTGAATTTTACCTTCATATCCTAAAGTGTCTGCTTCATCCACAACACTTGTGTGCAACAAGATGCAACAACTATGTATTCGACTTTTTTTGTAGATAAAGAAACTAATGATTGTTTCTTGCTTATCCATGCCACCAAAGACTCTCCTAGGTAGAATGCACCAACGCTTCTACATTTTATGTCATCCACACCACTGGCACAATCTGCATCTTGATGATGTCAATGTAAAGTCCTTAACTTTCGGATACCATAGTCTAAAGTCTGTAGTGGCTTTCAAATACTTGAATATCCTCTTTGTTTCTAATACATGACTTTGTTTAGGTTTTCATTGGTATATTTACACTAATCCAATGGCTAACATTATATCTGGGCTAGAGGTTGTTAAATATAGTAGGATTCCTATCATGGATTTGTAAAGCTTTTGATCCACATTAGGAGATTTGTCATTTACATATAGCTTGCATTATGTTTCCATGGGGGTTGAGACAGGTTTACAGTCTTCCATTTTTATCTTTTTCAATATACCTCTTAGGTATTTTTCTTTAGAAATGAATATGCCCCCAAACTTTTCTAAGATCTGGAGCCCTAGGTAAAAGGTAAGTTCTCCAATCATTGACATTTCAAACTTGGACTTCATCTCTTCAAAAAACCATTTTACTAGATGATATTTATTGTTCTCAAACATAATACCATAAACATACACAACCATAATTAGTAATTCATCTTCATCAACCTTTATGTACAGATTATTATCAGCTCCTCGTCTCTTGAAACACTGTTTTTATAGGTACTTGTCTAGTATAGAGTACCACGCCCATGGCTCTTGTTTAAGACGATATAATTATTTCTTTAACCTGCAGACATAGTTATGCTTATATGATAATGCAAAACCTTCATGTTATTCCATATAGACTTGTTCCTTTAGGTTGACCATGATTTAACATGGTTGATTTTCATATTGACCATGATTGATTTTCATATTGAGTCAATATTTGGGACAACATGATGTTTGAGCATGGTTTACCATGGTTGATTTTCATATTAAGATAATCTTTGTCTCGACGTGAAGTTGGATAATGGTTGACCATGAACGACCATGGTTGATGATGGTTGATGATGGTTGAACATGGTTGATTCTCATATTGAGACAATATTCATGAAAATGTGACGTCGAACCATGGTTGACCACATAATTAAAAGCACATGGGATTTATACTAAATGATAGGGTTAAAATTATAAACCCTAAGAATAATATTATACCCTAGGAATGTCAACCATTAGAGTAATAAATGTAAGGGATCGTTGTTATAAACACAAGGGACTAATAAACGTAAGGGATCAATACTAAAAACACAAGGGATTATAAACCCTATGGAATAATATTAAACCTAAAGGTTTAATATTATAAACTAAAAGTATATAAACCCTAAGATAAATATTATAAACCATAGAATAAACATGGTTGACCATCATTGAACATGATTGATTTTCATATTGACACAACCTTTGTCACAATCTGACATTGGAGAGTGGTTGACCATGAATCATTTTCATATAGAGACAATCTTTGTCACAATGTGATGATGGACCATGGTTGACTAGTGTTGATCCAAAATGGAACCAAAACACCCTCTAAGTCTTCAAACACTCGAAACTATCGCATGAGAAGAAATTTTCAAAAAGTCGGATTGCACTATCGGAGGCAAAAACATGAAGAAAACAATAAAATAAGGCTTATCAGAGGCTTAAAGTAACTTTTCATAAGAGTCGTCAGATCTAGCCGATCAACAGTCTAGATCCAATCAGCCAATCACAATCGATGGTGGCAAGCGGAGGCTATCGACAGAGACCACATGGAATATGACATAGTAATTAGCGGGGTCAATAAGGACCATCGATCAAGTGCATAGATTGATGGCCCAAGTTGCATCGCGCTATCGCAATCGACAAACACAGAGGAGCGATTACAAACGGCTCGGGGTATGTGCGATATGTGATTGAGATCAATCGCATTGCAATATCGCATCGAAACATTACAATGGAGTAGGACCGATATAAATATGATTCACGATCGCCAAACCCGATGAAAATATATATGATATTATATATATTTCAAGATCCGGAAATAGGGTTTTCCTTTGTATTTTGCATTTTCGTTAAATAAGCGAAATACAAAGGAAAAAGTGCTGATGCGATGAAACCGGACCTGAAAGGATTTAATAATGCTGTTATATATGATTTCAAGTTTGATAAATCCATTTTACGAGGTTTTTCAATGTTTTAATGTATTTTTAAATATAAAGAGAAATCACGATATAAGCAGGATTTCGAGTGGGCCAAAGGCGGTAAGTGGTTTGGGCTGGGCTCTGCCCGATTCCATACACTGGTTTCCACGTGTCCAGGTTAAGGAGAGAGGAAACCACCCTTATCGGGCAGTTAACCCCCATAGGGAAGGGCTACCTGAAATGAACCACAGCCGTTGGATCCAGATCTCCCAGATCAATGGTGGAGATGCGATGCAATTAAAAGGTGGACCTGATAGGAGTTATAAGGTGGAATTGATAACATTTCAAATCCGATAAATGGAAGTTAAGTTATTTTTCACAGCTTTTAGTGTATTTGTCTATGAACATAGAGAATGCTATTTCCAGAGATTTAAAAGGCGTGATGACCCATTCCGTTACAGAACAGGTGACCACCATCCCTGAAAGCTTTTAGCAATGATTGCTAATGCTCATAGGGGGATATGAGTGGATAGAGGTCGAGTAGCTAGAGAGCTTGAGAAGGAGAAACGAACAGATAGTTCCGATTAGCTTTAAAGCCACAGACAGAGAGTAAACAGAGGCAGGCAACGCTGAGATAGAGCAAAGACAGAGACAGAGAGTGATAGAGAGAGTCTGTGTACTCAAAAGAGGCTTGAGGGGTTCAAGAAAAACTCTTGTTGTTGTATCTATTATGTGTCAAGGCTCAAGTTGAGCTCATACTTTTGTAAAACTCTATTTTTGAAGACATAATAGAGAGGTCACCACTGAAGGTTGGACTAGGAGATGTAGCCCAGGAGTGTTGGGTGAACTCCTTATTAAACTTGTTGTGTTTATGTGTGTTGTATATTATGTTCTTTAACTACTTCATTGTTTGTGTATTTCGCAATCTTATTGAACCATTGCACAAAGTAACATAGGCATATCCATGCACATGAGTCTATAATACCTTAATAATTGTCTAAGATATTATCATCAGATCAAGTGGTATTAGAGCTTTAGGTTTGCTAAGGATAGACACGCTTGTGCTATATTGTTGAATACTAACTAGGTTAAAGCTCAAATTAGGAGAAGGAGAATTGGTTGAGACTAACCCAGAAATAGGAAGAGTCTATCCTAGGAGGAATATGGTAGAAGAAATTCCCTTGGCATCAGACTCTCAGTTCATGGACAGTTTCATGACCATGAGAGCCATGGTAGAAGAGATGTATCCAGAATTTAAGAAAGGTCGAGGTGAAGATACTTCAACCTCCAAACAAGACAAAGGAAGAAAGGAACCTTTTCTAGATGGCCATTCAAAAGGCAAAGGGAAAGGGAAAGAGCCTCCTCTATCAACACCTCCTTCTAGCCCTTTGATTAAATTAGATGTAAATTTTGATTTTCCAATATATGATGGAGAATTAAATGCAGAAAAGCTAGATAACTGGATTAGACAGATTGATGTATATTGCAGGGTGCAGAATATTGATTCAGAAAGGAGAAAGATTTAGCTGGCTAGCCTTCACCTTGGAGGAACTTCCCTAATGTGGTGGGAAGGTAGGACACAATATGATTTGAAGAAGCATGGTAAAATTCTTTCTACCTAGAGTGAATTTGTTTCTGCCATTAAAAAACAATTCTATCCACTAGATTATATACAGCAAGCAATGATGAGTTGGCAAACTCTTCGCTAATTAAAGGGGAAAATTGTACAAAGCTATACCTAGGAATTTAGAAAAAGATCTATAATTCTAGGCATTTCTCTAGACTCACCTAAAACTTTGTTGAAGTATATAGGTGGTCTACATAGCTATTTGAGGCACACCATTCTCATGTTTAACCCCACTAGCATAGATGAGGTATCCGTTCAGGCTACACATCTAGAGGCTAGAGGCAAGAATGTGAACTCAGGGATTGGGGGATCATCAAAACCCATTGCAAGCAAGAACAAGGAAAAGAGGAAGCAGAAATGGAAAGAGAGGAAGACAAATGCTATACAGAAAGACAAACCTTCATGCACTCATTGCAAGAAGGTTCGATATGATGATGAACACTGGTGCTATTTACATACAGAGATGAAACCCAAGAATTTCAATGGAAAAAAGAAGAAGACTGCTGCTGCTATTCAGAAAGATTTGGGGTCAGAATCAGGTCATGAAACAACAGTCACAACCACAGGTATAAAGGGTAAAAATTATGAACCATCTACTAGTAATTCTGCACAATCTATTGATAATGAAGAAAATGAGAGGAAAAGACATGAGATTTTTCATATTAGAGTTATTTCCAAGCATCAAAAGACTGATACTTTATTTGATAGTGGATCACCAGTAAACTTGAAATGAAGCAATCGTAAAGAAGTTGGGACTACTAAGCACACCTCACAAGAAGCCATATCCATTAGGTTGGGTATGTGATAAAGCAAAGCTACAAGTGACTAGACAATGTAAACTTAGTTTGCTTTTGGGTCAACTTTTGTAGATGAGGTTGAGTTAGATATAGTTCCCTTGGATATATGTGGTATTGTTTTAGGAAGTCCTTACTTATATTATAGAAAAGCCATTTTCTATAGAACTGGAAATAAGTATCAACTAACAAAAGATGGAATAGAATATATTGTAAGAGCTCATCAGCTCAAAAATAACTACACTCTCATAAACTCAAGGTAGATGAAAAGAATTGTAAATTCATGCAAGCAATTTTTACTAATGGTTGTAAAGAAAAGAAACCTGATAAAACCAATGTATTTGAAGGCTATGATTCTAAACAGAAAGCTGATTTAGAAAAAGTTGTTTCAAAATATGACATCCTATTTCAAGAACCTAAAGGTCTGCCACCCAAAATGGAAATAATACATGATATTCATTTATAGCAAGATGCTCCATTTCCTAAAATCAGAATGTACAGGTTATCTACTTTAGAGAATGAAAAGATCAAGAAGCAGGTACAGGAGTTGCTCGATAAAGGGTTCATAATACCAAGCACATCACCACGTGGATCTCCAATCGTGTTGGTGAAAAAGAAAGATGGTTAGTGAAGGATGTGCATTGATTACATAGCACTAAATAAAATAACGATCAAGAATCGTTATCCTCTTCCTCACATAGATGATCTATTAAATCAGTTAAAAGAAGTTGTGTACTTTTCCAAGTTGGACTTGCGTAGTGGCTACCATCAGGTCAGAGTTGCAGAACAAGATGCATGGAACATTTCTTTCGAAAGAAAGCAAGGGCTATGTGAATGGCTAGTTATGCCTTTTGTCTTAACTAATGCTCCTGCCACATTCATGAGAGTTATGAATGATGTACTTTGACCTTTTATTGATGATTTTGTAATTGTATATTTAGATGACATTCTTGTTTTTTGTAAAACACGGGAAGAACATTTGAAGCATGTAAAGCAGACTCTAGATGTTTTGAAAAAAGAAAATCTCTATGTGAAGTTATCAAAATGTGAATTTGGAAAAACATATTTAAATTATTTGGGTCATATAAGAGGGGGTGGTGAATTGAAGATAGATCCCTCTAAGGTTGAAGTAATTGTGAACTAGCCTAAACCCAAATCTGCTACAGAAGTTAGGAGCTTCCTAAGAGTAGCACAATGTTGGAGAAAGTTTATTGCTAACTTTTCCTTGATTGCACCTCCCCTACATGCTTTAGCAGGATAGAACAAGGTGTTTCAGTGGGGAGGCAAACAGCAAAAAGCCGTCGACACCTTGAAAGAAAAAATTAGTACAACACCAGTACTAGCATTGCTAGATCTTCAAAGACCATTTGAGATTGAAACAAATGCCATTGACTATGCCATGGGAGCAATGTTGATGCAACATGGTCAACTCCTTATTAAACTTGTTGTGTTTATGTGTTTTGTCTATTATGTTCTTTAACTGCTTCATTGTCTATGTATTTCGCAATCTTATAGATCCATTGCACAAAGTAACAGAGGCATATCCATGCACATGAGTCTGTAATGCCTTAATAATTGTCTAAGATTTTATCATCATATCAAGTGTTGATTTTCATATTGAGGCAATCTTTGTCACAATGCAATGTTGGACCATGGTTAACCATGGTTGTCACAATCTAAAATTGGACCAATAGACAATCTTTGCTACAATGTGACCATCATTATTGACCATGGTTGACCATGATTGGATATGGTTGAACATGGCTGAT
This sequence comes from Pinus taeda, assembly GCA_000404065.3. Taxonomy (NCBI): domain Eukaryota; kingdom Viridiplantae; phylum Streptophyta; class Pinopsida; order Pinales; family Pinaceae; genus Pinus; species Pinus taeda. The sequence continues at coordinate 30,808 of APFE030606474.1, forward strand.
TTTCATATTGAGACAATCTTTGTCACAATGTGATGTTGGACCATGGTTGATTTTAATATTGACACAATCTTGGTCACAATGTAATATTGGAATATTCTTGACCAAGGTTAACCATGGTTGACCATAATTGATCATGGTCAACTATGTTTCATCGATTTTGACCATGATTAACCATGATCGATTATCATGTTGAGAAAAAACTATGTTAAAACCTAAGATAAATATTATAAATCAAGGTATATAAAACCTATAATAAATATTATAAACAAAAAAATAAGCATGGTTGACAATGGTTGATTTTCATACTGAGACAATCATTGTCACAATGCAACATTGCGCCATGGTTGAACGTGGTTGATTTTCATACTAAAACAATCTTTGTCATAATGTGACATTGAACCATGGTTGGTCATGATTGACGATGTTTGACAATTCTTGAGCATAGTTGATTTTCATATTGAGACGACCATTTCCATAATGTGACGTTGGACCATGGTTGACCATGAATATAAACCCAATAGATTTATTTTAAACTCTAGGATTAATAATATAAACCCTATGAATACTATTGTACCCTACGAATATGAACCATTCGAATATTAAACCCCATGGATTTATATTATAAACCCAAGGGATTAATACTAAAATCCCAAGGGATAATAGTAAACCCAAGGGATTAATATTATAAACACAAGATATATAAACTCTAAGATAAATATTATACCCCCTAAAATAATCATGGTTGAGAATCGTTGAGCATCGTTGAGCATCGTTGATTTTCATATTAGAAAATCCTTGTCAAAATGCGACATTGGACCATGGTTGACCATGATTAAATGTCATATTAAGACCATTCTTGCTACAATACGATTAATAAACACGAGGAATTTATATTATAAGCTCAATGAATGGTCATTGACAACCAAGATAGTGGTGTAGCATAGCATAGCATGAGTGAAACACCAAAAGTTGTGATGTTGGAAAAATTTTAACTTTGATATCATGTCAAATTGAGGAATAACTCAATACTTCGAGGATTATGTTATTTGCCAAAAATTGCCAAATTGGGGAATAACACAATACTTTGATGATTATCTTATTTTCTAAAATGTGTGTATATATATAAGGAAGTAGCTACTCATTTTATATTTCATAAGAAATTATAGATTTATCTAGTGAATGTTCATTTCTCCCAGTTCCAAATTATCTCCAAGATTATGTATGTATCATAGGGCTCTCATACATCAACATGTTGTTTGGATTATATAACATTAACAATTATATTATTATTATGATTATATCATTAAATTAGGAGTTAATTATATTATTATTATAAACTCAATGAATGATCATCGACAACCAAGAGATTGGTATGGCATAGCATAGCATGAGTGAAATGCCAAAATTTGTGTGATTCGGGTCTGGGTGTGACAAAGGACCCTTCCAAGACCTTTTACTTTCGTGATTTGTTAAATTTCATTTTTAAAAGAACATAAATGAAAACATCTAGATGTTGTAAAGAAGAGGAACATGACATTCATCAACACATGAAAACATAACCTGTTGATAACAGAGTTCATCTAGGAGGGACTACGTCTCTGGGCCTCGGGCCCCGATGTCAAGATGGTGTAGGTTGTTGCATTAAGTGTTGTTAATAGTGATGATGTACATAAGAGGTGATGTCGCTATCATCCAAGGAAAATTCCCTCACACAGAAGTGGTGCCAAGAGATGTCCCGCTATAAGAACTCTCCGTCAAAAGGACTCCTATGAGTATGACATAAAACTCATGCATGATGAGCATCCCGCCAACATGGCATAAAAGGGATTTCAATGCAAACATACATGGCAACACATGAACATACGACAAAGGGATATATAACAAAACATGATGAATCATGACAACAAGTACATCACACAAATGATTCTGCGTCACATTAAGCAGGAATCATGAAAACAAGTAAGAAACAAGATCCCTCATCAAACATCAAACAAGGATTTGTGCAGCATAATGCATATCAAAAATAAGTACATGAACACATTTCATATACCTCATATCCTAGGGCCATATGAAGAAAAGGCTGCCTAGTTGCTGAAGCTGTTTGTACCATCGATCTCATAGTGTCGAATCTCATGGAAATGGTTGTTGGCACATGAATTATACACCTGCACTCCACTTAGAAAAGTGGCTGAAAAATGAAATGAGAAAATGGAAAATCTGAACACACCATCAGATTTATGACATCGAATAGTGGAAAATCGACTGTCAAATTTCTGAATTCTAAGAAAGTGAAAATCTGGGACTGAAGGAATATTTTAGATTCCCCCTAGATTCCTTAAAGATTCACTCCTCCGGGTCCTCTGAAAATCTGCTCCTCAAATCAGGAAACTGGCAATGCCATCAGGTTCGTGTTGCTGAGAGGTGTAAGATCGACATAAAATTTTCCAATTTGGACACTGCAAAAATTTCACCCTCTTGGATATTTCGCTCAATCATGGTTCCACCTACAAATAAATTAATTAAAAAATTGCCTCAATTTCCATGCCCACTCATGGTTCCTCCATCCTGGTCGTACTAAAAAATGGTGGGTTTATGTAAATGTTTGGGCAGAGTTATCAAATAAGGTGGTTTGGCATTGTGGTAAATGGCCAAATTAGAATGCAGAGGTTGGGGGATAAAATCCCAACCTCACCAAAATTACATGTCATTTTGATTTTTTCTAACCACATGAATGTTTTGGGGATCAGGTCCACATTGGGCGGCCCGCCCCATACCGTCCCTATCCCTTTTGAAATAGCACGTGGTGCTATTGTAAAGGTTGGTACATTGGTGAACCAGGGGTTGTCGATGGTTTTAATGGGGTCGTTGTAATACACTTATGGGGCCACCCGCTTGGGGGCCGACCACGTGAGCCGGGCAGGTTCAACCCCCGCCGACACCCTTAACAAATCTCTCCACTGCAATTTCTTTAGGCTTCGTTAGGGTGGTGGTTCGACCGTCGGTGGTGGGTCTGCTGAGGGTGGCCCGTACCCCATTATTAATATGGCATAGTGGTTGTGAGGGCCAACAGGGTCATGGCCACCAGCCTATTTTTAATTAATTTTTTTTATGGTAGTTGGTTGGAGGGTGAGCGGGGATAATTGCTCGTCGATCCAAGTTTTATATTAAATTTTGATTTGGGTCTTGGTGGGGGTGGTAGGGATCATGGCCTCCCACCCATTTTAATATATTTTGTTTTATTATTGAAACTAATTAGTCATTTTTGAAAATTCAAAAAATGACCGAAGGAGACAAATTAAGGAGGCCACAAATTCACTCGGAATCTGGCCCAAGTTGGCTCGAATCCGGTGGCTGGATTTTGTCTTAATTGTTGCCTCCTTAAGCCTGCCTAGTCAGTAAAAGTAAGCCAATCTTTGACTGGCTCGTTCTCCCTCATAGAAGCTCAGATTGATGAACCGTTCACACCACCACGATGAGGACAATGGGATATATGCTCAGGTCCTAGTTCGAAAGCATTCTTATCAATTTGATTTTTGAGCTTTCCGAAGCTGTCTCTGTCCTATGTGTGTCTCTGGAGCCACTTGGATCAATCCTCCCCACTGAGGATCTTTCGGTCCCCCAAAAGCATGAAAAATAATATGCAACTTCTTTGTACCTTTTCTACATCACAAGCATCCTAAAAGGTATCGCTTCCATCTCCTTCACCTTTGTTCTTTGAAGCCTTAAGTGATGAGCTGACACCTGCAATCTCTGCAACCTGTAGTACATTGTTTTACAAATTATACGCTTGACTTTCATGACCAACCAGTGACCCAAGCATCCCACACTTGCCACGAGATTATAACACATACTCGGTGGCCAAGTTTACATCTAGATGGATGCAATACCCTAGCTACAAAAACAAGGCCAACATATCATTGTTGCTTCAACAAGTGATGGAAAACACTCCATCAATTCAACACATGCTTTACAAAGATAATGCCAAACGCTATTGTTTCTTTACAAGTGATGGAAACACAACATCACTTTGATAATGCCAAACACTATTGTTTCTTTACAAGTGATGGAAACACAACATCACTTTCAAAGTGTAAAATGCAACACATAATAAGACCAGACATCATTGTTGTTGAACAAGTAATGGAAAACACATCATCACTTTTGCATTTTAAAATGAGACAAATGATTTACAAAAGTGCGACCATGACAATCTAACATATCTAGAAACCATTTTTCACTTATCAAGGTGAATGGGTCGCCTCCTTGTGGCGTGTTTGATGGTCAAACAACTACTTCACATGGTTCATGCACCGACACTTTGTCTTTAAGGCGCTCCTCTAGATGGAGCCTCCAACAAGTGGATCTTTGATGGTAATTTTTGTTGCAATGAATGCAATAAATATTCTTCCTCTAGATCTACTTTACCTGTTGTTGAGAGGGTTTTTAACGCCTCATCCTTTTGTGTGCTTCCATTCTTTTCCAACACTTAGAAAATGTATGGTTATGTAAGACAAAAGGTACATGTTTTTCGATGCCATGTTTTATGCTTATCACTAACAACATGATTATAATTGGAATGAACATTTGAATGTCGAGAGTGGTTATACCTTTCCTTGCCATCTCTGGTGTAAGTATGGCGATGAGAGCTTGCCTCAGCTCTTTGTTGGCATTATGATACAGGTGTTGTCCTTGATGGCAACTCACTCAGAGGTTTCATATAGGTGATGGCAACTTAATCAGATGACAGATCAGAATGCAACGAGTCAAGAGAGAGGTATACGCAGGTTGACCGTGATGAAAGTGCGTATATACGCGGGTTAGTGGAGCAAAAGGTGCATATACGTATACACGCAGGTTCACAGAAAGAAAAGCGCGTACATGGTTTTGGTCCATGGTATTTGGTCTATGGTATTTTGGTATTGGTCCATGGTATTTGGTTCGAAATGACGATCCCAGGTATTGGGTCCAAGGTATTGTTTCTATATGGTTTTGGACCATGGTATTAAGAAAAGACTAACCTATATAAGGAGAATCATTAGACAAAAGGGGAGTGCAAGGAATGGATGTTTGACGAAGTGGGAAGATCTAGTATTACTGGTTATTGGTTTGTGTTGCTTGGCTTGGGTTGGATATGAAAGCGAAGGTATAAGTAATAATCTTTAGATCTGTACGCGGGTTGTCTCTGTTGAAAACGCGTATACAGGCGGCTTTGATATAGTCAAGTAGCGTATGCATTATGAGATTTGGTATTTCAGGTTGTTGTTGATTCTAGTGGTTCTTGCAGAGTTCTGGGCTCTGGTTTGCGCTCTTTACTTTGATGGCAGGGTTTCAGTGATTCAGTATTGGGTGATTTAGAGATTTATGATACAAGTATAAGTTGATTGTTTTGTACTTATGGATCTAGTCTGAAAATTTATGAAACGTGGTCCCTGGAAGAAAGAGAAGGTTGTAGCCTTCTGTAGGCCAGCACCTACGTACTAGTATCTTGGATAGTACAAGAGCTAAAGGGGGTTGTAGCTCCCTTCTAGGAGAAGATGGAGAACAAGAGAGAGGGTTGTAGCTCTCTGCAGGTTGTAGCCTGCGTACTGCTAAAGGACTACACCAGTACATTGTAAAAGAAGTTTCTTAATAAAGGAAGAAAGAGACGAATTTCAGCAGGTGGTTTTCACCCACATTGGGTTTCCACCTTATATCACGGTGTTCATGTGTGCTTCTTATGTGTGATGATCTATACTATTTTACTACACCTGTTTACTGATATTGTGGTTAATAATGTTTTGATGCATTTACTGAAGATAAGCTAACGAAATCATAAGATTACTGCATGTACGTTGGTTGCATTTAGCACACTTGCATATATATGCGGATATATTGAACTGAAGCCACGTATATAAATCTGAGTATGAAAAATGAAAAGTAATTGATTTGATAATACTGATTCACCCCCCCCCCTCTCAGTATTATTTCCAACAATTGGTATCAGAGCGGGTCCTTTTGAAGAAGCTTGATCACTTGAAGGAAAAGATCCATCAGAATGGCTAATCCAGAAAGAGAGGCACACATTAGGCCACCAATATTTGACAGGAGCAACTTTACCCACTGGAAGATAAGAACCACAACATATCTACGATCGCTTGGAGCAGAAGTTTGGGGAATCGTAGAAGGTGGATACCAATTCCCATCAGCAATTCCTACAGATGCAGCCGAGAGAAAGCAATATGAGCTCAATGCCAAAGTTGTTACTGTCTTATTGGGAAGTTTGACACAATCAGAATTTATGAAGGTCATGCATTTCAAATCAGCTAAGGAAATGTGGGACAAAATCATTTTAAGCTACGAAAGAGATGAACGGGTAAAAAGAGCAAAGCTTCAAACTCTTAGAATTCGGTATGAAAATCTTAAGATGCATAGTAATGAAAGCATAGCTAATTACTTCTTGCGTATGGATGAGATTGTAAATTGTATGAGGGATTTGGGTGAAGAATTTAAGGAATTTGTCTTAGTTGAAAAGGTTTTGAGATCCCTGTCTGCTAAATTTGATTCCAAAGTGTCTGCCATAGAAGAAAAGGAGAATCTGCAGAAAATCACCATGTCACAGCTTCACGGAATCTTAACTGCTTTTGAGATGCAAAAAGAGGGACCATCAGAAGCTGCATTCGAAGCATCAGGATACATGTCAGAGGAAGAAGAAGAGGTAAATTTTGTCAAGAATCTTGAATGGGGAACTGGACAAATCAAAGGTAAGCTACCTTTCAAATGCTTTTCATGTGGTAGAGTTGGTCACTATGCTGCTAGATGCCCTCATAACAAAGGAAAGATGTCTGAAGAAGGTAATAGAAGCTATTATATCCATGTTAAAAGTAATGACTCATTCAATGGTAGTGAAGACATTAGAAGTCTCATGTCATCTGATAAGAAGAATGCAGAAACTAAAGAAGCTACCAAATTAAACGAACAATTGGAGACAACAACCAGGGTAAGGAAGAAATTGCAGGATATAGTAAAAGATCAAAGCATAACAATTCAGAGTCTTGAATCAAAGATCTTCTCTCTAAAAGAAGATTTTGAAAAATCAAAGGAACAGAACATAGAAGCTCTTGAACATGAAGTGATCAAATTGAAGCAACAAGTGGAAGAAGGAAGAAAAGTTGAAGAAGACCTAAGGAAACAGTATTTGGAAAAGGAAGAACAACATCAGGTTGAGGTAAATATCTTAAAAGGTAAATTAGAAGAAAAGGATAAATTGTTGTGATTTCAAGATAATACTAAGATTTTGGATGACATTCTTGGCATTCAAAGATCCCCTAGTATCAAAACTGGTCTTGGCTTTTATGAATCTGTTGAAGGTGAATCTAGCTCACAAGGTGAGGCAAGAAACTCTAATGAGAAATCTGAAATGCACAATGAAGAGATGAGAAGAAAACCCCATCAACAGCCAAGGAAAGAAATTCTTCAAAGGAAATCTTTTACTCCTCCACTAAATAATGTTAAATGCTATGTATGTCATAATCTTGGACATGTTGCAGCCAGATGTAGAAGTAGAATGGTTCAAGACCATCACAAAAGATTATCACATCCCAGGTATTTCAGAGGATATTTCTTTGCCTGCAATGCATATGGACACAAAGCAATTGATTGCAACAGAAGGAACATGAAATATGTAAGATGTTATACATGCAACAATCTTGGACATAAAGTAAGGGAATGCAGGAGCAAATTTCAAAATTCAAAACAAGAAGACCATACATCATCACAGTTTCAGAAGACAGAATTAGAGACAGAAAGGTGTGGCATAACTCAGTTAGCTAACATAACAAACACATGGGATACTGAAAGTGAAGAAATTCAGTATTCCATCTTGCATACGCTGATATAATGAATATAAGTCGCGTATATACGTGAGTTACAGGCTGCATAGTCACGTATATGGGGAACAGAAGAAAGGGCAGCAGAACAGACCCAGGAAATGGTTCGGTCATGATATGAAATGGTTGGCACAGGCTCAGGGGGAGCATATACTTCAAATAATGCATTGTTGGTACTATGGTTAGAAGCTGTTGATAAAGTTTATGAAGCTAAATGATACATTTTGTTGTTTGGTCAAAAGGAATGGTATTGTAGGTTTGGATGATGATGCTTATGGTGCAGATCATGAATGATAGTTATGGTTTGGAATGAATTGCTGGTCTTAAAACTTGCATTTTCTTAGGGGGAGTATGGATGGATTGATACAACTTGGCATATACAAAGGGGAGCTCAAACAGAAACTTCAACATGTACTCAGGGGGAGTATGGACAGCAGAAGGTATACCAAGGAAGAGAATATCTTGGTCTGCCCTTTGCCCTTGATGTCAAAGGGGGAGAGTGACTTGGTGTGGTGGTTGCCATCAAGTCAAAAGGGGGAGATTGTTGGCATTATGATACAAGTGTTTTCCTTGATGGAAACTCACTCAGAGGTTTGATACAAGTGATGGCAACTTAATCAGATGACAGATCAGAATGGAGCAAGTCAAGGGAGAGGTATACGCAGGTTGACCGTGATGAAAGTGCGTATATACGCGGGTTAGTGGAGCAAAAGGTGCGTATACGTATACACGCAGGTTCACAGAAAGAAAAGCGCGTACATGGTTTTGGTCCGTGGTATTTGGTCTATGGTATTTTGGTATTGGTCCATGGTATTTGGTTCGAAATGACGACCCCAGGTATTGGGTCCAAGGTATTGTTTCTACATGGTTTTGGACCATGGTATTAATAAAAGACTAACCTATATAAGGAGAACATCATTAGACAAAAAGGCAATGCAAGGAATGGATGTCTGACGAAGTGGGAAGATCTAGTATTGTTGGTTATCGGTTTGTGCTGCTTGGCTCGGGTTGGATATGACAACGAAGGTATAAGTAATTATCTTTAGATCTGTACACGAGTTGTCTCTGGTGAAAACGCGTATACACGTGGCTTTGATATAGTCAAGTAGCGTATGAATTATGAGATTTGGTATTTCAGGTTGCTGTTGATTCTAGTGGTTGTTGTAGAGTTTTGAGCTCTGGTTTGCACTCTGTTCTTTGATGACAGGGTTTCAGTGATTCAGTATTGGGTGATTTAGAGATTTATGATACAATTATAAGTTGATTCTTTTGTACTTATGGATCTAGTCTGAAAATTTATGAAACGTGGTCCTTGGAAGAAAGAGAAGGTTGTAGCCTTCTGTAGGCCAGCACCTACGTACTAGTATCTTGGCTAGTAAAAGAGCTAAAGGGGGTTGTAGCTCCCTTCCAGGAGAAGCTGGAGAATGAGAGAGAGGGTTGTAGCTCTCTGCAGGTTGTAGCCTGCGTACTGGTAAAGGACTGCACCAGTACATTGTAAAAGAAGTTTCTTAATAAAGGAAGAAAGAGATGAATTACAGCAGGTGGTTTTCACCCACATTGGGTTTCCACCTTATATCACGGTGTTCATGTGTGCTTCTTATGTGTGATGATCTGTACTGTTTTACTACACCTATTTACTGATAATGTGGTTAATAATGTTCTGATGCATTTACTGAAGATAAGCTAACTGAATCATAAGATTACTGCATGTACGCTGGTTGCATTTAACACAGTCACGGATATACTGAACTAAAGCCGCGTATATAAATCTGAGTATGAAAATGAAAAGTAACTGATTTGATAATACTAGCTCACCCCCCCCCTCTCCGTATTATTTCCAACACTCTTTCCCTGCGATGGGCATTACCATGGGATGATGGGGATGTGTTCCCATCATTTTTTTCCTCGACGATTTCAACGATGTCTCAGAAGCATCTGACACCTTCAAGCATTCTCCTTCAATGTATCTCAAGCCTACAAATTGAGGTCTCTACACAACCTCCAATGGTGGAGTTATGCTTTGGTTAGTAACACCAAGTTGTTTTTTGTCCTCATGCCTCACCCTGATAAGGAGCCTCATGTTTGTCCCTGTATTTGGGATATCCACATCTCCGAAAGAAATCATACTATTTGAAGACAACACTGAAAGTAAATCAACATATTTTACTTCCTTTATCGATTTGGAAAGAATTGATGAGGGTTGCTCATCATTTGTTTTTGGTGGTTTGCTAGCTGTCTCGACGCATTCCACAACTTCCTTTCTAACATACCCAAGTCCTGCCTGATGGGGTAATTCTTATACTTTTATGGGGTTGACAATGCCTTGGCCATTAATGCCAAAGCCTTTTCCTTCATACCCCATTCTCATCAACATTTTGGAGCCAACTCCTATGGTATGATTTTAAAAAACAACGAAATCATCATCAGGACACATACATGAATTCAGAGAACTACTTTTTACCTCACATGGGTCATGCTGCAGCTTTTCCAAGGCCTCGTCCCTTGCTTGTAGCTGTCATAGCAAACTATGTTCCTCCTCTTTCTCTTCATGTAGACGCATCTTCCATTCAACGTTCTTTATTTGGAGATTCTGGCTGTTGTGCTTCAGTTCTTCTAGGGCCTCTTCCATGGCTCGCAAATGAAGTTGCAATCACTGCTTTTCCTTTGTCTCTTTCTGTAGAGTTTCATAGATTATTTCCACCCTTTTGGAAATTTTGAGCATGATCTCATACATTGCTTTTTCATCCTCTATCACTTGTTCATGCTTGCAATTAACATCCACGCAAAGACCGCTCCATTGCCACTTGCGTCTAGGTCCAGGTGTGACAAAGGACCCTTCCAAGACCTTTTACTTTCATGACGTGTTAAATTGCATTTTTAAAATAACATAAATGAATACATTTGCATGCTGTAAGGAAGAGGAACATGACAATCATCAGCACATGAAAACATAAGCCGTTGATAACGGAGTTCATCCAGGAGGGACTACGTCTCCGGGCCCCGATGTCAAGATGGTGTGGGACGGTACATTAAGTGCTGTTAATAGTGATGATATACATAAGAGTTGATATCACTATCATACAAGGAAAATGCCATCACACAGGAGTGGCGCCAAGAGATGTCCCACTACAGGAACTCTCAGTCAAAAGGACTCCTATACGTATGACATAAAACTCATGCATGATGAGCATCTCGCCAACATGGCATAAAAGGGATTTCAATGCAAACATACATGGAAACACATGAGTATCCCATCAACATAGGACAAAGGGATCTGGAACGAAACATGACGAATCATGACAATAAGTACATCCCACAAATAATTTCGCATCGCATCAAGCAGGAATCATGAAAACAAGTAAGAAACAGGATCCCTCATCAAACATCAAACAGGGATCTATGCAGAACAATGCATAGAAAAAATAAGTACATGAACACAGTGCATATACCTCACATCTTGGGGCGATCTGAAGAAAAGGGTGCCAAGCTGTTGAAGCTATTCGTACCATCAATCTCACGGTGTCGAATCACATGGAAATGGTTGCTCGCACATGAATGCTAACACTTGCACTCCACTTAGAAAAGTGGTCGAAAAATGAAATGAGAAAATGGAAAATCTAAACACACGATCAGATTTGTGGCATCGAATAGTGCAAAATTGACTCTCAAATTTATGAATTCTAAGAAAGTCAAAATATGGGGCTTAAGGAATCTTTTAGATTCCCTCTAGATTCCTTAAAGATTCCCTCCTCCGAGGCCTCTAAAAATATGCTACTTAGATCAGGAAACTGACTACGCCATCAGGTTCTTGTCACTGAGAGGTGTAAGATCGAGATAAAAATTTTCCAATTTGGACATTGTAAAAATTTCACCCTCCTAGAAATTTCGCTTAATCATGCTTCCCCCTGAAAATAAATTAATTAAAAATTTGCCTTGATTTCCGTGCACGCTCCTAGTTCCTCCATCTTGGTTGCGCTGAAAAATTGTAGGATTATGTAAATATTTGGGCAACGTTATCAAATAAGGTGATTTGGCATTGTGGTAAATGGCCAAATTAGAACGCGAAGGCCGGTGTATCAAATCCCGACCTCACCAAAATTACATGTCATTTTGATTTTTTTTAAACCACATGAATATTTTTGGGGTCAAGTTCACATTGGGTGGCCGCCCCATACCCTTCATATCCCTTTTGAAATAGCACGTGGTGTTGTTACATTATGGTTTGTACGTTGGTGTACCGTGGGTTGTACATGGTTTGAATGGGGCTATTATAATACACTTATGAGGCCACTCGCTTGGGGGCCAGCCATGTGGGTCAGGTAGGTTCGACCCCCTCTGACACCCTTACCAAATATCCCCACCGCATTTTCTTTGGGCTCCGTTAGGGTGGTTGTTCCACCATGGGTGGCAGGTCTGACCAGGGTGGCCTGCACCCCATTATTAATATGGCATGGTGGTTGTGGGGGCCGGCGGCCATGAGGCTGCCAACCTATTTTTAATTAATTTATTTTTTTATGGTGGTTTGTTGGAGGGTTTGCAGTGGCTGATGGCCCATCGATCCAAATTTTATATTAAATTTTGATTTGGGTCCCGGTGGGGGTGGCGAGGGTCATGGCCCACCACCCATTTTAATATATTTTGTTTCATTCTTAAAACTAATTAGTCATTTTTGAAAATTCAAAAAATGACTGAAGGAGACAAATTAACTAGACCATAAATTTTCCTGGAATCTGGCCTAGGTTGGCTGGATTTTGTCCAAATTGCTGCCTCCTTAAGCATGCTCAGTCAACAAAAGTCAACCAAACTTTGACTGGATCATTCTCCACCATACGAGCTCGGATTGATGAACCGTTCACACCACCACCATTAGGATGATGAGATCTACGCATTGGTCCTAGTTCGAAAGCATTCTGATCACTTTTATTTTTGAGCTTTCATAAGCCCTCTTTGTCCTGTGTGTGTCTCTAGAGCCACCTGGATCATTGTGTGGTTGGAAAATGTTTAACTTTAATATCATGTCAAATTGAGGAATAAGTTAATACTTTGAGGATTATTTTATCTATTAAAAGGTGTCAAATTGAGGACTCAATACTTTGAGGATTATCTTATTTGCCAAAAAATGTATGTATACAAGGAAGTGACTATGCATTTTATATTTTATATGAAATTATAATTTTATCTAGTGAATGCTCATTTCTCCCACTTCCATATTATCTTCAACATTATATTTGTATCATAAAGCTCACATACATCAACATGGTATTTGGATTGTTTCTAGCATTAACAATTATATTATTAAATTAAGAGTTAAATTATACTAAATTATTATATTATTAATACTAAATTATTATTATTATATATTTCTTTTATTTTAGTATATTTAAATGTGTATTTTTATTGATATATTTTATTCAATAACATGAAAATTATTTTTTTATTATTATTTCTTTTATAAACCAAGTGTAATTATTATTTTTTTTTTGTTGAATTAAGACTAAATCTATTAAGAAAAGAAGTATGGTATAAGCAGATCTTACAAAGAAGCGAAACTAAGGAGCAAGGGAGTCGGAAATGATATGATATCAACCTCGATCCCAAAAACAACCTTAGCACAAGCAGAAGAGAAAAGAGAGGAACAAAAAGAAGGAGCTGGGCTAGGGAGTCTACCCAGCATGGGCAGAATCTTCCAATCTACATTTTTTGCCTTTCGTTTTGTTGACTTTGACCCAACGAAATGGATCTGGCTGGACCGGAACTACTTGCAGACTGATCTGAGCTAAAGGAGGAGACTCTTTGTCTGAATCAGAAGGCGAAGACTCATGAGGACGTTTTTGCGAGAACCGAGGCGCAGAAGGATCTATGACGCTGACTGAAGGTGGGTCCTTCGGTTGCTCCAAATTCTCCTCGTCCACTTCCAAGTCCTCCTCATCAGAGCTAGAGGGATCTATGTCATCCATAGGGGGTCTGTCACAAGGTTTCCAACTCTTGGATTTGGATTTGCGAGTGAAATTATTCTTTTTGTCGAGGAAAGCTGCACATGTGTCCTGGAGATGCCCTGTCTGATGGCAATGGCGACACCTGAAGGCTGTATTCTCATAATCCAAAGTTTGCATCCAATGGAAGTCCCCGATTTTAAGGATGATCTGATCTGGCAACCCTTTACTGATGTCTATTTCTGCACAAATTCTGCCATAGGTGTATATTCCTTTCTCCCCCCTTGAGGTATCTGTTGCCAGGAAGCGGCCAAGGGTATCTCTGATTCCTTGAAAGACAACAAAATTCCATAGATGCGCAGGGAGATTTGGAAGCCTGACCCAGATAGGAAGCTTGGAGATGACTGCAGTGGAGGGGTCAAAGTCTGGGAACTAGGGGGAGAGGAAAAGTCCAGCTGATCACCAGAACCAGGGGCCACCCGTTACAGCTTTCTGGTAATCTTGGTTGAAGGCAATGACTATAATGAAGAAGCCTTTCGAGCATAAGAAGACTTTGCAGTTGTTGGTCCAATTATAATGGATCCACTGGTATAGATCCGCAGTGCGGGGACATAGGCCATTAAATCTGCAAATGAGGGCTTTTTCTACAAATGTCTGGTATTGATCATCCAAAGATGGATGAGTGATTTCAATGGCAGGGGTTTCCTCCATTTTGTCCACCAAGAAGGGTTTGGGAGCCTCAGCAGATTGGGTAGGCTTCTTGGCAAGCTGTGCATGAACTACATCTTTGTATGAGAAACATTTGGAGGCAGAGGATTGCCCGTCAGCCCCTCCCCTTAGTGGAAGTGATAGGATCACTGTGGCATTTCTTTCAATATTATAAAAGGAAAGAGGTAGATTGTTATCAAGTTGCTTACCAACAAAGAGGAGCCGCAAAAGGGAGGAAGGGATCCCCAACCTCAGTTCGAGAATCTTTGAGAGATGGCGCATTGTGAAATACGACTGGACTTCTAGGAGCAGGTTTTTGCCAGTTAGAAGAATTATCTGAATCTGGAAACTCGTTTGCTGGAAATGAGTACGATCTCGACTTCCTGAAAGAGGAATCGAGGTTGGAACGTTCAGATCCCAGATGCTCCTTCTAGGCAGATCCAGAAAGCTTGGAAAGTTCTGAAAATGAGATGTGGAGTATTGACCATTCCGGGGAGGCAAAGCATGACTTTTGTTAACCCTGGCTGGGTTTACTTCTACTTCTGAGTGGAGTCGGTGCGAAATGCTGGATAATCTTCGGCATCTGCGTCTGACGACCACCACAGCCTCGACCTTTCCTATGGCTCTCGGTTTCCCCTGTTGCTAAATCTTCGAAGGGCAAGCAAAACCCAGGCCATTCCTGCAGCCTTTCCTGCTGCAGCGCCATTAGAGGGAGTGGGGGCTTGGCTTCAGACGCCCCATTCCTAGAACCCGAGCACCAGAAACCCTACTCGAAGCAATTTGTTCCGCCATCACCCAAGCCAAGCGTAATTATTTTTAATATGTATAAAAAATGGGAGTTGTCTTTAGTGTGACTCTTTGGAATTTCCGGTGTCGGAATCAAGTGGAAAACATTGAGGTGAAATCTTGATTTGTGTTATTTAAACTGGATTTTTTACTCTATATATGGATTCAACGCCCTGAAAAATCCCTAAGATGATTGTGCAGGGGTTACCCATCAAGCTTGTGATTTCAATAAATTCCTACCGGATTTTAGAGAAATTAAACTGGAAAAGATTCCAAAAAATCTCACTAAAGACAACTTGTAAAAGATGTATTTTTCTTTAATATTAATTTAAAGACAAAATATAATTAATAATAAATAATTAGATTCATTTAATAAAATATATAATATATATATATATTATATATTATATATATTATTATATAAATAATAGAATTCATTTAATAAATACCTATAATGCCAAAGGAATTAGTCGTGAACCTTGCCAAAATTTAATTTTAATAAATAAATCATAAGACAAAATATATTAAATAATAAATAACTAAATTCATTTAATAAGATATGCCAAAACAATTAGTCATGAGCCTTGCCCATAAAATACCTATAATACTAAAAGAAAGAAATTAATCGTGAACCTTGCCAAAATTTAATTTTAATAAATAAATCTTAAAACAAAATATATTAAATAATAAATAGCTAGATTCATTTAATAAAATACCTATAATGCCAAAGGAATTAGTCATGAGCCTCGCCAAAATTTAACCATTCGCATCCATCATAGTCGACTATATAATACAACACTTCTAATCTTTATAGTTTTTTAATATATTTCGAAGGGAATCTAATCAGACCCAGAGTGACACTTCACATGTAACTAACAACGGCTTTTAATAAGAAAGCCATTCGCATCCATCATAGTCGACTATATAGTACAAGACTTCTAATCTTTATAGTTTTTTAATATATTTCGAAGGGAATCTAATCAGACCCAGAGTGACATTTCACATGTAACTAACAACGGCTTTTAATAAGAAAGCAGTAGTCTATAACGCGACTTTTTGAAAGCCTTTCCGGCGGATTTTTCTGGGCAAAATCCGGCAGCAATTCATGGGAATTCCAAGTTTGATAGCTAGTTTCTGCACAATCAATGGCTCCCAGGGGTTTTCCAGGGCGCTGAATCCAAATATGCAGTTAAAAAACCATTTTAACTGCTAAAAATCAAGATTTAACCTCATTTCTTCCGCCGGATTCCGTCACCGAAATCTCGAAAAAGTCGCAGACAACTCCAATAAGAAAAGCCATTAGCATCCATCATAGTCGACTATATAGTACAAGACTTCTAATCTTTATAGTTTTTTAATATATTTCGAAGGGAATCTAATAAGTCCGAGTGTGACACTTCACATGTAACTAATAACGGCTTTTAATAAGAAAGTTGGTTGGTTGCGTGTAAATTAAACTAAGAAATTCATATTTGTGTTGTAATGAGGTATATGGAATATTTCAGATACTTTGTGCAATATGACAAACCACTTTGATCCATAATAAATGAAACCCATCATAAATAAAATTACTTTAATTTTCTGATGGGAAGATTTTAGAAGATTGGAACTCTGATTATCCCTGTATATTGAGCCTTCTCCCCCTTGTTTTAAGACTTGGTGTATCTAGTAGCCCCTTTTCCTTTAGTGAACAATTAATCAAAATGCTTAATGTAAACAATTCAAAACTATATAAGTAAACGGTACTTAATCTAGTTGGACAAAAATCTTACCTTACGAGAAAGTGAGAATTACAAATATCTAATGACGTTGCACACAATTTGGCCTAGACAACAACAATTTACCCAAGGTCACCCAAGGTCAATGGGGATTATTACCCCAGTTTTACACGGTACCATGCAGAATTACATAGTCTCTCCATCCAAAAATATTTATATTATAATACATAAAAGAAAGACATCAGCATGTAAATGTATGTCCAAGTGGTACCACTCATATAATTTAAAATTTGAAATTTCTGAGGTCCAAGTGGTATCCATGGAGGCGTTATCTTTTTTTCAACATATGAATCCATGACAGGTGGAATGTAACCTATCTCTCGAACAAAAAAATTATTTAACTTTTAATATTTATCACTCCCTATCTAATTGCGATAGGTCTTGTATGTTTTCATGGTTTATCATAACTTGGGTGTGTAGTGTGGTCGGATCGATAGTTAACACGGTTGTATTTTAATTGTTTACCACGCTACTTTATAATGTGACCATAACCATTGATAATTTATTCGAGGTTATTTAAAGAATGTTTTAGAGTGACTGCATACACTTGTTATAGTTTTAATTTTAATGTTTATCCTTTATGCAACCCGCATACTCTACAAGCTTCTGAACCCTCTCGAAGTTGCATAGTTGAGTGCCATTTGGGGATATGACAACCTAGTTGTGCAAGACGTTGGATCTACAATTTAGATGGCTAGGGTTTGTTTTGATAATCATATGTGGAGTGCATGGTTAGAGGGTAACCATCAAAGGGTTACACTCAATAAACTTCTAACACAGTGTATGTGTTCGTGTTATATTAAACAATATCATTTATTTGATTATATTTTGGAAAATCTCTTCAAAAATCATTTTATTTAACCCCGTACCAAGACTAACCCAATACACCTTCCCAATTTAAAAAATTTGTACTTTCACTATATATTGTAGGTAACTATTTCTTCATTAACATTTTTTATACCCCTTTATATTTATATCCCTTTATTTATATTGATTAACAATGGTTAACAAATTATGCATCTAGAAAGAATAAGGTAAATACTAGCTAGCTGAAAACTTGAAAGTTCCATTAAAAAAAAGGTAGATATAAGTTGTTTGATTTACAAATACATACTATGAAAAGATTGAATGGAAAATACATAAATTTGAACTCTCAATTGCATCTATCGTCTATTGAATACTGAAAAAGCTACACTAAAGCAGTTCAGAATAAAACCTCAATAACCAACACAATGGCACACCTTTCATCTTGCTTATAGAATAGGAAGAGGAGAGAAAGTATAGTGAATATGGACATATGCAAAATCCTATCTAGTTGGATTTCATCAAATCATAACCCTAAATTGATCACCTAGTGCACTATAGTTGCATGGTAAGAGTAGCAAGTGTGTTTCCATCAAAAGATAAACTAGAACATTCAATGATGTATCCCTTCCTTGATATTTGTGTCCTCTATTTAAACTGGGAATTTCTCATGCATAAGTGTTCTAATTGACTAAGGATATGCACCCTCTTAGTAAGAATAGATCATGCATGCTAAAAATAACAAAATGAAGCTCTAATAATAGAAAAAATCTATCCAAAACTAAAATTGCTAAATTTGAAACAACATCTAAACCATAATTAATTGAAGGTGTGACATGTGTTCCCTTAGCATGCATGTACCCTCTTCCAAACAATAGTATATTTCACTATCTCCTGTCGAATGCATGTGCCTTCTACCAAGCAATAGTCGGTATCACTTTCTTCTTCACTTTAATTCATCCTATTCATCAATAATGTAAGGAAAGGATGAAGTTGCCATATCTATTGTCTTCTCTACTTCCCCATCATCGGGAGGATCACTAGCTTAGCAATAGGTAAAAAATATCAACGCACACATTAGACATAGATCATAGAGGCGTTAATAATGTGATGCACATATGTTATAGAGCAAGGTTGCTAGGGAGCATGAGAGGAAGTGGGAAATGAAAGTAGAAGTGGGAAGTGGTAGTGGAAGCAGGAGCAAGCAGTGACATTTTCAAAAGATCCCACGTTGGGAGCAATTTTGAGAGTGAATTTTATATAGTATATATTTTATATTTTTTTATGCATATATGTCAACAAAAGCTTGTAGAATGATGGATTTATGATAAAAAAAAATAAAAACATGGATTAAACCATATAACATCATTCACTTAGTAGTTTAATTTTCATCAAACACAGGTCCAAAGATTACAAGTTCTCATTTAAGTAGCATGTATGGGTGCACATAACCAAAATAACATCGAGCACAATCCATCTCTTAACCGAAAATACATCAACAAATAGGTTTTGGATGGTCTTTATCATCCAAAAAAATCATGCAATAAAAAACACCTACATATCATCAAAATCATTGCCTATCTTGGGATCTTTGGTAGTAATAACACCATCTAAGCATTAACATAAGATATAAAAAAAAATGTAGCATTTCAGGTCAAGATTTTGTTTGAGTGACAAATACGTTTTTAGTAGGGTCATGATAGAGGAGTTTGTCAACCAATGTCATTAACACCAAGGTATATAAAGGGCTTGGTTCTCTTGATTAAATATGAATTCCATATCCTAGTACTTGACAAAATCTAATGGAAACATTACAATCCCCCCAATCCTAAAACCCTTAAAAACAAATAATTCTGCTAGAATTTAAGTCAGATATAAAATTGTACTTTCTCCATATAAAATTTAATGAGGTCAGAACCACCCTCAAACATCCTGAGTCATTTCATGGTAATATTAAAAATTAAAGTAAAAGTGGCATTCCCCTTTATCTTTAAGAATTTAGCATTACCATGAATTACATGTCAACAATAGGACTATAGGTTTGAAGATTAAGCTGCTATGGACCTAATATTACCATACTCTTTTATTTCTCCCTCCCACTTGATTACTCCCAAAATACTCCTAAACCTCTATTTCTCCATCACACTTGATTATTGCCTTTGCGTGGCCAATGTATTGTATAAAAAGTACCTTATAATACACATATTGCAATATAACATATAAAAACTCTTTAGCCCCATATTACTTGCTCAATATATTATGTCATTTTTTCCTCATTTTCTATGCTTGAATATACATGCACGTGATATGGTATTGCTTTGTCAGTGAAACCGCTATGTTAACCATCGTCCTGCTCCAATGCTGCAAGTCAGTCATTCATTCCTTGCTTCTTGTCAGAATCTGCTCTATAGCCCTGGAGAGAACCCAAATGTTGCAAACTCTTGAGTTCACTTCATTCCCTACCTTTCATCCATACAGTAAAGTCAGAAAGCCTACATCCACCCCTAATGTTGAAATATATATGTACCTGACGAATAAATTTATTACATAGTCTCACTAATAATAGAAATTGTCATTTTGTAGTCAATTTTGCCCCAAATCTAATAGTTTAATTGTTTAATTTGTAAATATTTTACGGATTTTGTTGGTTCGGGTTAGTGATACAATTTGGATGGAAATGCATGTTACATGGGTGACTAGTAATTATCTATTGATATTAATATGTTATATTTTTCATAGTGTGATTAGATATCACACATTAGACAATATTTCAGTATTTTGTGTGGAAAAGAGAATTCTTGATATTTGTAAACAATTCCTTATCTAATATAAGCTTATCAAATTTTCCCTTTTTGAACAAAAAAAATACTCCAGTTCCTTATGGGTTTTCTAGTGCATTGAATCGATTTATGCATTTAAAAGTGCATTTTAAACAAGGGCTACATAGTAGCTAGTACTTTCCGCTTAGGTTAAATATATCTTAATTAAACTAAAAAACAATAAAGACATTAAGGTTACATCACAAAAATATAACTAATAAAATATTGTATTGTTGAATGCAATCACCACAAATTAAAAAATATGATTAACTATAATTATATATATATATATATATATATAATATTTAATATATATATATATATAATATATATAGATTTATGAGTTTAGTTTTTTCTATATATATAATTTTTCATAATTAAAATTTTTATTCAAATATGTTTTTAATACAAGGGCTACATAGTAGATAGTAACAGCCACTTAGCTTAAATATAGCTTGATTAAATAAAAACATAACAAAGAAAAAAAATTCATTACAAAAATAAAACAACTAATAAAATTGTATTGTTGAACGCCATCACCAAAAATTAGAAATATGAATTAATTATATACTTGTTTATAATAAATTTATTAAAATATGTTTTCATTAATAATAAATCGTTTTGAATTGAAGATATTGTGACAAATTATAATTCATGAAAATAGAAATTATCCAAAAATAAATCAAAAAGTTTAATAGAAAGGAAATGAAACTAAAAACAAAAAATTAGCAACTAATAGAAATGGAAGTTCCTAAACAACCCATAATAATACCTCAACCAATCAAATAAAAATAAAATTGAATTCTTAATTCTAAACTATGGATAAGTACCATAGATTTTTGGTCAAAGACAAACTAATACTGAGTCCAAGGAAAAATTGAGTGCATTATACCATGCCTGTGGATAAACTAGCAATTGTCCAAGGTACAAAAGAGAGGCGATAGCATTATTAAATTGGACATTGTTGAATTTTTCTTAGAAGAGTTAATTGGTTCTGGAAAAACCTTGTTTCATGGACTAGATCATTGTGCAATTACTTTTCTTTTAGATGTTTTGTTATATCTGTTTACAAGAAACACATTGAATGTCTTATTCATTTTAGAGCAAGTTAATTACCCAAAATCAAGAGGTTAAGTTAATTACTCAAAATCGAGAAACCTCTATAGATGGCCAAGCATATACGAAGAATACATCTCATTCATATGCAATACCAAATCCATCTTTTCTTTTCTCTGAGTAAAATTTCAAAAGCATGAACACATGCCATTTCATATGCACAATAAACCCAACTTCTGAAATTTCAATGCTTGGATGCATCCCATTCATACGCTATAGTAAACCCATATTTTTTTTAAATTTCAATCCATAAACACATCCATTCATAAGCCATAACAGAACCACAAAAAACAAAACCTAGCCTTGCAATGCTAGAGTATTATCCCCACTCAAAAGCAAAGAAGTAGCAAATATAAACGCCAGTGTTCCACAGTCTTGATTGTGCAAACCAATCATTGCCATCTAAAAAATCAAGAAAATAAAGACGATGACCAGTTAAGGAGATAATAGTGACCCTTTTTCTGGCCTTCTTCGGCCGCCTTTCGCCCGGG